>JAHDVE020000867.1:0-64125 GCA_022606495.2 Halesus radiatus
TGCAAATTCGATAAAACAGCTGTATATCATTGATTATTTTTTCCGCTTGACTGGATTCGATATGTCGGAACAGCACCTTTACTAACAGTCCGCGTTTCTCAAGCAAGAGAGAAAGATGTTGTACATTTCGCAAGAATTATTGTTTTTACTACTTTTTTATTATTTGTGTTTTCTACAACTCTGTCTGTTGTGGTTTCAACGCTTTCTTAGCTGCTTCCATTATCGATGAAACTCAACCGTGAACGGTAAAACAGACAGACTTTGAATTCTCATTGAAACGGTATTAAACTCATTGTATTTTGATTTGCTGTCAGTTCGGGAGGCGTATTTACAAAGCCTATACCGTTTCGGTTACGACGAGGACTCAAATAGCGTAGGTTTTGTAAGCGCTAAGTCACTTACAAAAGTTGTAGCGTTTCAGTTACGGCGAGGACTGAAATAAAGTAGCTTTATAGTAGTAAAATAAATAAATTAGACTAAACTTTGCTGTTTTAATGTGTCGTTAAATCTCATTAATAAAGTTCAGCTAATCGCATTAATAAAGCTACGCTCTTTCAGTCCTAGCTGTAACTGAAACGGAATAGGTTTTGTAAGCGATTTAGCGCTAACAAAACCTACTCTATTTCAGTCATCGTCGTAACTGAATCGGTATAGGTTTTGTAAATACGCATTCGGGAGCGGATTTACCGGTACCTACTCACAAATGCGCACAGAAAAATGCTCTGAACTAACTAGGGACGATATGAGTCTCATACTATGACATCCAAATATAAAAAAGTTGTTTTAATTGTTGATTCAGTAAATATTTCATTTTCATTTTATCGTTTTTGACAAGATAGAGGACACATTTGTTGTACGCTTCTCTCATTTTTACCTTCTATTTGAAGATATTTGACTCTGAATAAACAAAAAAATCCTGTCTAATAATATTTTCGGAATAGGAGAACGTTTGGGAATGTTCTGAATTTTTTTACGGATTTCAATGCAGTACTAGGTACACCCTTTAATAGTTAAATATGAGTTTAACCTGCCGATTATAGTTGTTCCGTATTGGGAACCAAATGACGGTCCTCATAATACCCGTTCTATCTCCCTTTCTCGTTAGGTCAGACACGTGTTTTAGAGAGACAGAGAGAGAACATCAGATCTCACGTTACATCATATTTTTACAGTAGACTTAAAGAGACACCATAATCCTTTTTAGAAAATCACCGACTTTAAAATGGGTGACTGGTTTTTAAGCTAGTTTTTTTAATACTTTTAATGAATTTATAGTTCTTTTAAAAAGTGTGCCGATTCATATGTGTGTTTAATTATCGTGGAACCATATCTGAACAATTTCTTACAGCCTGAAATAAATTTAAATTCCATTCGTCGAAGTTAAGAGCGTGGATTCAAGTAACCCTGCCTTACAAAATCCAGTGAAATATCAATTATGATGTTTGTATATTTTCAAATCAGCCATAGACAGATTCAAACATCGGTGATATAGTGTCGCGTATTAGAGTACTTAGTCATGAATAAATATTGCCATAAACCTCTAACAATAATAAATACCTGTGAAGCTTTTATCTGTGCTTTGATTGTACGAATAATCTTATCATTTCCTTGTAAGATATCGCCAGACGATGTTCATTGTAATAATTATATTGACTGTTCTCACTGCCAAATAATAATATTTAATATCTGAGTGCAAAATGATTACAGTATCAACTTCATTGTGTCCGGTGCCACGCCAAAAAATCGTTTTAAAACAGACAGTTTAATTTTGTTATCAGAAATGTGATTATCTGATTGAGTGGAAGTGTTATAGTTAGTGTAAGTTGAGTGCCTTGAAACGTAGTTTAAGAATGGAGGGTAGTTTACAGATTAGTGGTCCACTGGGAGCGAGGAGGCAGAAGACGGATCTTCATATTCATGAGCCAACCCTCACGAGAACGGCTGCTCCTTCGTCTCCAAAAACTCAAAGAACACAGCATTGCATTAGGTAAAAAATCAATAATTATAATTTCTAATACCCAGCGGGTTTCCAAAGGGTTTCCGGAAATCTGTTAAAAAAATTAATGTGCTCGTAATATGTATAGTGTCGATATTGGCTACATAAGTTCTGTTTATTGTATGATCTACGTTACCTGCCATGCTATGTAAATCTAACGTATTCTGAAACGGGTGACAGTGACCACGTATGTACTCGTACATTATGATTTTGTATTTCATAGATATTAAATTAAACGACAACACTTGCTATACCGAAAACATCAGTTCTCTGTAATTACTACTGAACTTATTTACAGGAAAACTTCGTATTATTTTAATTTTATTTTGAAGGTCACTTACTTAAGGGTCCAGTATAAGACCACGTACTCATCGCCGTTAGGTATTTTAGCCGCCAAACTCGATAGAACGGAGCACCGCAAGCCGCCGACTTTTTTGGGGGAAATGTGGATAATGTAAAACACGCCCGCGCCGTATTGGCAATTGATGAAATACAAAATAAAAGACATTTGCTGAATACATTTATTATTTATTCAGTGCATAAAAATAAATTAATAAAAGGTTGACAAACTTAAATTTGCAGTCGGACAAAAGAGGAAAAGCGAAAGTATAAAGTATATAAGCGAGACTATATGTAAGTGAAGTATGTCAATCTGTTGGTATAGGATAAGGTAACTTATGAGAATATGCGGATATTAGGAAAGTAACACATTGTTTGTTTTTTAGTACCTACATAACATATTAATAATTGACAGTACCTATACATAGTGCCTTTTATTTTTATTTTTGTTACTATTAAGTGTTTATTTCTTCACAATTAAACAATCTAACGAAGCGACCGCTGAAATTGTGCAATTTGACGTTCAAGCCGAGTTCAGTGCATCTCATAACATCCTTATTCAATTTTTAACGAAATCGGCAGAGAACTCAAGAAATTCAAAATGGCCTCTGAATTATGAAATTGACGTTCAATTCGAGTTCAGTACATGTCCAAACACCCTAATCCCGATTTTGAACGAAATCGGTAAAGAACTCAAGAAATTCAAAAAATGCCACCAAAATTATGCATTTTGTCGTTAAATTCGAGTTCAGTGTACCCCTGAACTCCATTGTACCTGATTTGATAGAAATCGTTTAAAAATTCTAGAAGTTCGAAGTGTCCCCTGAAAACATGTATTTCAATAATGTTATTATTATTACCTTAGTCGTTTTTTTTTCTTCCAGGAAACAGGTCTCTTATTTTGTATATTATACACATGTCTGCTTTTATTTTTTCCCATTTTGAATAACTAAAAAGAAAACAATTTATTAAAAGACGATTTCAAATAAATTTAGTTGGAGAATAATAATGATTTAATTTCTGCTTACCCCGATCGAATAACACCGGTTTCCTCAGCGTTCCTAGTACTAATCAAATTAAATATCTCGTAGCCGCGTATAAAATAATGACAGTAAATACATACGTGCTCTTGCCTCTGGAGTCAGCTCGTGAATGACCCGCTCTCGCGAAATCTCGTGACCAGCGCGCGGCGTATTTTTTTCGTATGGAATTTTATATGGCGCCATAGAATAAAATATTTCATAAAGTTTAAGTGAATAACAGTAGAAATGTAGGTACTTTGTAGTATTTCCAATTAACTCAACCGGTTGTTAACCTTTATTAAAGTGAGATTATGGAAGGATTTTTATTAAAACTGTTTGCAATATGCGTAGTTAACATAACAGTGAAGGCACTTTTAGCGTTTTTCTTAATATTGCAGTACATATTTCATATAGAATGGAAAGCATTGCACTTTAAGAATTGTCGCCATTCGGAACCTTAGACATTTTCCTAACCACTCGTATAGAATTTACAGATACATTATTTGTTATATTTCTAACGTTAGCAACCCGCAAAGTGACGTTTAGCGCTATCTTTGAGTCTTCGCCCTTAACTTTGATTAATAAAAAATACAGTAAAATTTCAAAAATATTTTCATATTGTTTTTTTTTGTGACACGTGACAGGAAAAATAAACATTTCTCTAAATATATCTATGAAGCTATTTTGTGAATAAAAATATAAAGATATCTGGTAAAACGATACCATTTACAATAATATCATTTTGCAAACAAAAAAACAAGTCAATAATTACGAAATTACATTCAGCTGGCACGAGGCGCAGGAAACGCTGTGAACGCTCTGGTTTTTAGCGTTTTCTAAGCCCTAAATTCCGGCTTTCAAAAGAAATATGTTTTGGTTCGACCGCTGGGAACTCTGTTGTACCATGAATTTCTGTTGCAAACGTCGTTTATGAGAAAATGGGAGACCTTACAATGGAGCTCTCGATGGTATGCCTATACAACTTGAGCACCCAACTACATATTAATGATCTGTGAAAAAATTAAGTTCCATGTTTTAGTTCAGCGATATAATGTTATAACTGGTTGACGATTTTATGACAAAATTGATTGAAAGTTGATAAAAAATGCATTATTGTATTTGTACTTTGTATCGATATTATTTTATCAATTCTTATCTTTATTATACCGAATTGTGACGTCATTCTTACCTCGTGTTTATCAATAGAACCGGTAGAGCGCGACGTTCAATTAATTTCACCGAAAAGATAATGCACCAGTCATGTAATAACCTAACAAATTTGAGCAATCTCAAAGAAAGATTATAGAATTGATCTTCTAGAATTCATAAGTTGTTTACATTCCCTTTAATATGTTGTAATTCACCTCAAGAACACATACGGCCGTTCTTCCCAACCCTACTGAGCAACTGTTGAGCCGAAATATTGCCTCAACACTGTTCATATGCACAAATTCGCTCGTTCCAACGAAACTCTCGATCAAATTTAGGATATCGATTTTTATGGATTAAGTTCCCCTCAACAGGTGAGGTTTATTTAATATTAAAAAAATTGCGTGCATATGATTAATGTTCTCATGCCATTATTTAAAAAAAAGTTAGAGAAACATTCGGAGAAAATAATTATGTTTTTACTTACAGATTATTCCACACGAACGAGTATTGCATAAAATATAACGGCCGTTATAGGCAGTACCTACTCTCGCAGTATTTTATAAAGAGGTACTTAAGAGACCTTGAGGGAAACCTTTTATATAGAGGTCTATGTCATTGGAAATTCTGTGAATATCAATGGACTTATCCTAATCTTACAGTAAGTTAATATAGAGGTACTTTGGAGACCTTGTTGGAGACCTTTACTATAATGATCTATGTCATCGGAAATGCTGTGACTATCAATGGACTTATTTATAAATTAAATCTGTTCTTTAAAAAAAAAACTTATTTTCTCGAAGAAAAATGTTTTCTTTAAGTTTATTGGTTCTTTAAATTGCGCGATGCTTCTGAAAACTTATTATTGTTATAAACTGTGGCAAAATTTTCCAAAGAATCCTACAATATTTAAACTTAATCTTCAAGTGGGTACCTGCCATACTTTACAGACTGCTGAAGGTTTCAATATTTTAGACGTTATGAAAATTGGACAACTTTACGCTAAATCCACAAACCTTCATCTCTTCAAATCCAACCTCCATATTCCCTTATAATCCCAATCCTCAATGATAATCAGATCTTCAACAAACTACACCCTTAATAATATTCCATTAAAATATATCACCCACGGACGAAGACATTGTAACTAAATTTTATAATCACATGCCTACATCATTGGAACAACCCACAGATAATACATATAATCAAAAATAACGCTTCGGTCTGGATAAAAACAAAACGTACAGATTTTTTACAAAACAATACCATTTACATAAAATAAAATTGTTGTCTGTATTTTTTTGTATTTTTGTTAAATTAAATAAAATATTCTTTAACATAATAATATAAGAAATTCAAAGTAGTACAAAATACAATACTATAAGACACACGTGAACACCTCAGCACCAGGTTCTCCTAGTGAGTTGTTCATGAAACACTGTAACATAATATGTAAAACATGTACAGTAGATACCAATCTACATATACGAGTATACTGAAAAACTGTTTATATTATAATTGAATTTATCAGTAAAATAAATATAAATAAGGTCTGACATTTAAAAGTAGACAAAAACTGATGCCGCTGCGATCGTTTAAAAGGTTTTAAATGACAACACCAAGATGGCTCATGGGAAAATTAAAATAAGTTTAAGAAAGCACAATGGTTCAAAAACATATTTTTTACTTTAACCAACCGGTTTTCGGAAATTACTGGTACTTTTGGAAAAAAGATAATTTTGTATTTTAACCTTTTTTAATTGTATAATGCTATACACGGAAAGGCGATTTTTTAGTATTTCTGAAATGTTTCTATCAAAAAAAAACATTTATTTGATGTTAAATCAAATTAAAACAAAATGTAATTCACAGATCAAAATTATAAATTATTAAAAACTTTCAAAAATGAATTATGATGTTTCGCCTTGTTTCCTTAAAACGAACTGTCAGACTCGAATGTGAAATAGTTTTTGATGTGTAGAATAATTTCAAAGACAAATTGAGTCGCTTGGTGAGGCACAGTAATGAAAAAAAAATAGTTGCACTTTATTAATTGTCTACGTTTTATTGCCAAGCTATAAATAAAATTTGAAATATGTATGTCAATGATAAAGGTATTTATTTTTCACGAAATATTAGTGCCTGACTTAACAATAAGCAGACTTATATTCTGACTTTATATCAGAAACGTTTTGATCCCTCGGATATCTGTTGTGCCGTGAAAATCCAACTGAACTTTATATGTTACTAACAAATGAATCTCTTACGACTTTCTCTCGTCGTTTATACAAGTGATGTCGAATCAACCGTATTTTTTTTACAAATCCACGACAGTCAAATGTGTATACCCACACACGTAGGTATGCAAGCTTATCCGTGCAGTACGGGAGGTTGTTACAACTATATTTACCTGACAACGTCATTTCTATCAATCTGAAATATCATTTTAAAAAACCAATTCGTAATTATTCGTAAACGAATTTAGCCAATTCATAAATATTATTATATTGTACACGGTGTTCGGAAACCGGTGGTTCAAGCGGCAAACCGGGGAAGCTTGGGAAATTTAAGAGAAATCAATTAGTGATGATTTAAAAAAAAATCTAGTTTAAAACAACGTGTTTTTAATTTTATTTAAATATATTTTATTTGTTCTTTTTTTTCCTTTTTTTGTAAGCTGGGCTGAAACTACTGACGATAAATTGCTGATATAAACGTAGCGACCAATTTTTTTTAATTCCACTTTAAAAACTCAAACTTTGAGCTCGATTTACTCGAAAACGATGGTTCATATCAAAAAAGTTACACACAAAAATCCAATATAAATGTGATGTAGATTCACCAGTATCCCGCTTGTATCACAAGTTTTCAGACACCATATTTTTATTTTATTTATTAATTAATTTTTTGATACATTTACACAAACAAGGTACAAAGGTTACAAACATATTTTTATATATATATATTGAATTATATATACATCTGAACACATGTACATAAACCTACGTGTAATGTGTATAAATCAAAAACTCCCACATGGGCAAGGCCAGTGCGTGATTTTAAAACAGTATACCTATTATTACACTGTTTGAAAATTTAAAAAAAATGTACCATAAACTATGAATGATTGTCTGTCTGTCTGTCTGTCCTTGATTTTATCGAAAATCACTCGACCGGTTTCGCTGAAAATAGCACAGTTTATTCGTATTGGTGCCGGGAAGGTTTAGAGAGTTGTTTGAATGAAATCCAATATGTAAAACTGTTGCTATAACGTTTTAAAATTAGTATGAAAATATTGATCCCGCCATATTTTATTTAGGTTAGCCCATAGATATAACACTCTGGTTAGCGACAGATTACATATTTAAAATAAGGTTTGTTTGGGTAGAATATTTTCAAAATGGAAAACACAAGTAGGTACCTACTTAAGACCTTTTTTTATTTAAATAATTAAAAAAGATTTTTTTTTAAATGAAATAAAATATTTTCAAATGATTTCTTTTTAGTTTCTTTGTTTAGAGATATTAGATCGCTGTCAAATAAATTATGACACCCAAACGACAAGCAAGAATTCACAACTTCATAACTTTATTCCCAAAAAAAATATCCCTAGCAAGACCGGGTACACATCAGTTAGTTATTTATAAAGTGTAATCAATATGTGTACCTACCTGCTGACAATTACAACAGTAGCTTATCAGGTTTTAAATTTTAATAGAAAATATGTTTTTTGTTTGTGAATCACATTACATTATAAAATTTAGATACAAAAATTCAATTCCCGTATGAACCACGGTAGTAAAGCTAGTAATTTCAATAAATTCAGTACGAGAACAATAAATCATTTGCATAGAAATTGAGTTAAATTTTCAGATTCTTTTTTCCCGGGTGGTTTGGCTCTAAAAGTGAACCCTCCCAGTTTCATTTTAACTTGGGTACGGCCTCATCCCAAATGTCAAACATTCACCCCAAACTCCGAAACACTGAAGAGGCAATCTCTAGAAAGTGTGATCCATACCGATTTGAAAGAAAATTGATGTCGCCGCCAATTCACGAAAGGTTTTTAAATCCGCAGATTGACCAGAAATTCGATATCAATTTGATCTCTTTCATCATAAGTAGAGAAAAATTTAACGATGGACACGCCCATAATACACTTCTATCGGTTTATCTCGCCAGTGCTCGAAAACGTTTACATTATGAATCACTTTTTGTATTATGAATTTCACAAATTTATGGTCTTGAGTTACCGCTCGTTTTTCACTGTGAAAACGGCGTTCGCTGCCAAAGGCATTAAATACGTTGACATAAATTAAGTCTTGCTCATGTACAGAATGAATTAGGATGAACCCGGCAGACTTTACCTCTTTGAAGCACTGTGGTATCAAAAATCGATCACCAAAAAAATTAAATAATTCTGACAAGGCCATGTTATACCTATACCACGTGATACACACTGCATTGGATAGCAAGGTTCAGGGAGGGGGTTGTCGGTTAGATTCAACGCACGTTTATATGTTCCTCAGGTATGGAATGGTTCATATTTACCTTGCTCAATAAATGTACCTACTGACCAACGAAATTTATTTTCGGGTGCCAAATTCGAAAAATAAAATTTATAAAATTATATACTCTCACATACTTACACACAGGTAACAGGGGCTTTGAGTGTATTTTTAGCTTTGGTGCAGTTTATTTTTATTTCATGTGAAATTCTCAAGTGTAATTAATTTTTATGCATGTTTATTTTTTTATGTAAGAGAAGTGTAAATACAACGACAATAATAAAAAAAAAATATATATAAAAGTTTAACCAATGTAAAAGAAACAATTAAAAAGCATACAATGAATACAGTACCTATAAGAAAGTGTAAAGTATAAAAAAGTATATATTATAAATAGGATAAAGCATAAAAACGTATAGAGCATAAAAAGTGTAAAGTATAAAAAAATATAAAAACTAATAAAAATATTAAGTATAAAATTGTATAGAGCATAATAAGTATAAAAAATATAGAGTATAAAAATGTATAGTGCAATTATAAAATTATTACAAAAATATGAAGTATAAAAGTGTATAGAGCATAAGTATAAAAAAAATAAAGAAAAAAATGTGTAGAACATAATAAATATAATAAAATATAAAGTATAAAAACGTATAGAGCATAATAAGTATATTCTAAAAAAATTGTACTTACATGTAAAAGCCCTCTGGGCGTTCAAATAAATTATTAAATTAGTGCTGATCTAATAGTCATGCATTCACTCGCCTGAGTGATTAGTAGTTACATATGTGTCAAATATATATAGGGTGTTAAGAGACACACCTGACAAACTTTAACCAACGATTCCTGACATTATCTGGAGTAAATAATTGAAATGAAATTTTGGTCTCCGGTGAAATTTTCCGTTGTTTATTTTTTTTATTTCTTTTTTATGTTTCTGGTGAAAGAAAAACTCACCAGACACCAAAATGCCATCTATATTTTTTATTCCTAATAAGCTCTCGAATCACTGGTTAAAGTAGGTCAGGTATACGTCTCTTGATATGTTGTACGTATTTTTTTAATTGACAAAAAATATCACCGAAGAGCAAAATGCCTTTCGGGTACGTCCTGATACACCCTGTGTAATATGATAGAAATTTGTAAATGCAAATTTAATTTATATGACTGTCAATTTTAATCACACAGATTTTACTATTTTTATCTGTAATTTCACCTTCTCTTCGCCCGAATTATAAAACTCGGGAAAAAAATTAAAAATTCTTTCAAAAATTCTTTAAAACGCTTTCTCCTCATTCTTGAACCAACGCAACATTCGTATTACCCTTCAGTGTTCACAATTAGGGCAGATATTTATAAATAGACGCCCTATGTATTATTTCAAAAGCCCTAGTAATTAAGCCTTGTCGATGGATTTTGGCCCTTCCTAGTACTTTAGACTATCCAAAGAATTGGCTGGTTTCCAAGGAATGGTTTTCCGGTTGGCCAATTTTCCACTACCGTACACATGTTCAGTGACTCTTTCGGCCTGCATAGATTTGCAGTCACACCCTGAGCAGTCCATAGAGTCCGCTCGTTTCAAGATACGACTGGTATTTTTTTGCGCTGACCTCAAAAGGTCTTGGATGTTACTTGAGTTTCCGGAGACTTTGATGTTTTCTTTCCTTAATCTCATTTTTGATATCATCATTTGAATTCTTCACATGTAGTTTTCAGTTGGGGTTGAAGAAACCAAACTTGCGGGGTAACCATTGCATTCTAATCAACCCTGGCCCTTAGCCAAATGGCTCCTGATGCAGTCATATTTTGACGCCTTTTGTGTAATTTGTTCGCTATTTCTGTCGGGTTTTGCCTCTTTCTATATATGCATGTGTTTTTTACTGCATTGCATCGTTATTTATACATACAATACAGTCTCCTTTAATGGAAGCAATCTTCCTGACAAGCCCTCCATTAATATGCTCGGTGTAACCCTAAGGTACAGGGGGTCCATCGAAGCCAGAGTAAAGTTAGCCTCTCAGAAGCTGGGCGTACTGTACAAATAGCAAGTGTGCTCCACTGTAGAATTTGGCAGCCACCTCTGGTCGGGAACCCCAAATATTTGAAAAAAAAAACCCCAAGATACCTGAAAAAATCCTTATGACTAGGTCTGTGCAGAAACTGGCAGTGCGTTTGATAGATTCCCCTATCTTAACAAACGGATTGCAATCTTTGGAGCACAGACGTCAGGTGGGAATGCTGTCCTTGGTCTACCGGTATGTCAATGGAAGATTCTTTGAGGAACTAGCGTCATTGATCCCTTCGGCGCCGGTGCACAGTCGGGAAACACACTAAGGGCTCCCAACATTTGTACACGGTTGACATTTGTCACATGAAAACTGGTCGCTTCTACGACTCGTTCACTGTTCGGCTGTGGAATTATTTACTGGCCTCTGTGTTTCAAGACCCATATTCACTCCTTCCTATCCTCTAAAAGACCATCCACACAGCATCCCCAAAGATGACATAGGCCTTGCGGGAAATTATTTCCCTCAGGGCCTCCTATGTGGAGTTACTGCAAAAAAAATGGCAATGCTGTTCTGTAACATTCTCTGGTTGTATTCAATTACTCTCTTAATCCATTTCCATTGTAGACTTCCCTGAATCATGAATCAGTTTGTAGGTATGTGTAAAGGTTTTCTAAGGAATAATATGACCCAAGCCTCTACTTTCTATTGTGTTTGCCCCTTTATCTAAGAAAAAAACTAACAAAACTTCAAGTTGATATCAAATATTGCAAGACATTATTTCTTTGACATTATCTCAGTATAATAAAGTAACTAACTTCACAACATTTAAGGCACTCTGTTTTCTTTTGAGAGCAAAACAATTTTTATGTTTTTCATCTCGACTTTGCTTCACATTTTGACAATTTATTTTGTTTTGTTTTCCGTGTTGCTTTCTCTCCTAAGTCTAGACGTAATACGATTATTTGGTCTTATTGAAATGTTTGTTATCTCTCTATTTTAGTTCTGGGAATGTGAATTAAACCTACTAAAATCTGTATTTACAGCAGTACATATATAAATAGTTACCTAGCTTCGGAATTATTGATCAAGCTACTGGGAAATGGGCATTATTTGTTTGCAAATACTAGAATCATATTACGATAAACCTGACTGAGGCTGGATTTAAGTTGTTATTTTTTTCATTACGAAAACAGCCACGTTTTAAAAACGATTTTACAGAATCATAAATTTATTAAGTCCATAGGTCAGGAGAATGGGAATATTCATCGATTTGTTTTTTTTTTCTGTGTGTGAAAGGGAGAAGGGTGCGAGTAAAAGCAATCGACTTTTCGGATAAGTGAGCTAAGTGGCCCCTCAGTTAAGAAATATATCTTTAAATGATAAATTGTTCGAGTTCAAATTTGGGGGAAAAATGGATTTGAAAACAAGAACATGCAAACTTACAGACTTTTTTTACATTTACTTCACACAAGGAGGTCCCGAGGAAAATAGTTTTCTTCAGTCCTATCTCATCTTTGGGGATGCTGTGTGGAAGGTATTTTTAATAAATGGAAGTTCTGGGAAGGATAAAGGTATGAGGGGTCGGTAGAAATCTGAGGAATCAGTGTGTCCAGGAGTGACGGATGTCTTAATCCATCGCTCCCACTGCTGTGCAAGGCGATGGGTCGAGAGAGTCCGACTGAAGAGTTCCATGGGTCTCCCTCACCCGTCCTCTCCCGATTCCAGCTGATGGCCAGACGCATCCTCCGCTAAGACCTGATCAAACCTAACCCCATGAACCTTGTCACCCCTGCTATAAGTCATCTGCCGTAACGAACCACTTCGGGTGGCCTATGGCAGAAGTGTTGATTATCCAATATCCATTCATCCCGTTGTTCCATTTGCGCACAGATTTATTTTGAGTATGTACTCATCTCCGGTGTTAAGGATATTACAGGATTATTCAAAATGATAGACTCAATTTCACAGGTTCTCCTCTGATACACGCGGTCGAACAGGACTTTTTTTCATTTACAAAGACATCGTTTGCTCAAATTGGTGACACCAACGACAAATGCTGTTTCTAGTTGGAAGTTAAATGTTAAATGGAGACGAAAGGTACGCTGCACTACAATTTCCGACTCAGTTTAACAGAACTCACGAACACAGAAAACCTTGTGCTGCATAGTAGCCATTTTACTCACAACTGACGCGAAGTGGCATCTTGACGGCGCGAGCACTCTAGCTGTCGTTTGCGCAACTTTGATCTTTCTAGCGTTGTGATTCGAAACTTTCAGCCCTCCTTGCATCGCTAGGTAGATCATTTACATATAACAATTAATTCTGGAAATATATTAGCGATACAAAATTGAGTGCCTCATTTTGATTAACCCTGTATTTTTTATTTTGGGGTATTTACGCCGTTCGTATCGAATGAAAAAGCAGAATTAACATTCTTTCATAATTTTTATTTTACTTGTAATGTTCCCTTTTGCCTTTCTACTGTCGATTTTGTTTGGAGGGTCAAAATAAATTTAAGCAGTTATCTTTTAAGTAAGTACATTTTGTTTGTGACACGAGTGATATTAAAACTCTAATTAAGCCCCAGAACATCGGTAGAAATTCGCATTAAGGAAACTTCTGAAAGCTTATTTTCATAAATCATCCCTTAGCATTCCTTTGTTCCTCGTTTGATAACAAGGCTTTGCTCACTCAGAATACAAACAAAGGCTTTCTTATCCGGTGACAAAACCTCCAAACACAATATTCGCTCACTTTATTATATCAGGAAATTAATAGCCCAATTAGTAAATAAATTTTGGTGGAGCTTCAGAACTTTCGCAAGCTTTTGGTATCTTACGGCAATGAAATTAAGATTGGTGCTTTAGTTTGAGAGGTTATTAACTTTTATTTACAGACGTTTAGAGGTGATACGATTTGTGAATTAATGATTTATTTCCTTAAAAAGAATTTCTATCGGCATTGGTATCTAGGTATTAGATGCAGTGGCGGTTCATGGACTATCTCATTTTTAAAAAAAGCAAACATTCCTGCGTTACGAATAACCTGACAATATTTGAAAATCTTCTATTACCATCACAGTAAGCGGAAAATGTTGCTTGTGTCGTGTTGGAGGACTTAGCCAGCCGAGGAATTGAACTTACGACGCCTGGGTGAGGCCCAACTCAGCCACTGACCGGTCCATTTCTATGTTGTTTTTTTTTGTTTTTTGTTTCCTTAGTTCTAAAGAAATTTCATCATAACACTACCAGAGATTAGCGACCTAGTAACAAAATACAATTCGGCGATTCATTCAAACGTCTGTGGCTAATGAATAATATGATGTCGGGGTTACAAATAAAAGTTACGACAATCACAATTTACGCAATAAACTGTTATTTTTTTATATAAAAAGATGACATCTTCAGTAATTAACTTATTTTAATAGCATAATCACAGAAAAAAATCTATTGATTCTTGCAAAATACGATTCCGTACAAAATTTGGTGTCAACAAATCTCATAGTCGCGATTCCCAAGCTTAACACGTTCGCACGGTTCACCGCTTAAGCGCCACTAATATGTTTTGTATGAAGTTATTTCTTACGACAGAAAGTCCCATAGTCGCCAAATTCATAACGCACATATGGAATTCATTTCGGTTTCGATCTCGGACAGTTTTATCTATACGGACGGGTGGATTTTTTAGCACGGAATTTGAATGGCGAGTGTGGTAAAATTATAGTTCTGTGTTATTTTCTTATCTTTTTCATGGGAGTTCAATGCACGAACGCACTTCAGAAAAAACCGCTACTGATTAGATGTCGACTATGAAACTGCGAAACTGCATTTTTTGTTGTCTCGCTTCGTATATATCTACCCATTGAGGGTAAACGAAACGTGATACGCGCTCACAAATGGCGGTAATTTAAAGATTTTAGATTAAAAAAAAAAAACACTCTTACACGTAATGCTTTTAAATATTGAGGTGAATTGTTTGTTGGCGGGTGTATATACGAAATGTGAAATGGAAAATTTGTTATTGTAAGTTTAAAACTCAAGTCCTTCAAGAAACTTATAAAAACACTGTATATTATGTTATTGTTACATTTCATATTCCGTTTGTACACTGTACACCCGCGAACAATTCAATTCAATATTTAAAAGCATCATTTGCTAAAAGTGTTTTTATCTAAAATAGTTAAATTAGCTGTGAGCGCGTATCACGCTTAGTTAACAATTAATTACGATGTTTTAAAGTAGGTTTGAATTTTTCAAACACGTACCTACTTACCTAAGAAAGCTTTCAACGAACTTTTTTGTAGCTGCGCAAAAATATCATCTTGTATTTACTTTGTCACAGCAAAAATGTTACACGTCAATAACTCTATTTGTATATCAAAGGTAATTCACACTTCACTCCCAGTTAATGTTTAACTTTCCCTTCTCTTATTTACCCAAGAAAGTGTTTTATAAAATGCCGGCATTTTTATAATGAACTAGCCGATGTGTAGCCGGCCTTGCTCGTTTTTTTTTTATTTTAATAACATTATGTAGTTGTGATTTCTTGCTTGTTGTTTGGATGCCATAATCGATTTGACAGCGAAAGAAATGCCTTGTGACGACTATTACTATCCCCAAACAAAGAAACATTCATTTGAAAATTTTATTTCATTCCAAACATTTCAACGAGTTCTTAAGTGAGTTTTGCGATTTGAAAATATTCTACCCAAACAAACCTTCTTTTGAATATATAATCTATGGATAACCAGAGTGGTATATCTATGGGCTAACCTCAATACAACATGGCGGGTTCGATGTTTTTCATGCTAATTTTAAAACGTTATAGCAGCAGTTTTACATATTGATCTTCCCGGCACTATTAAAAAAAAATTATTTTCAGCGAAACAGGTCGATTAATTTTCGAGAAAATCGAGGACAGACAGACAGATAAACTGTCAAATAAGAATACGTGAAAACATTTGACCGTGAAGAACACATTTCAAAGACAAAGTGTGTAGCTCTGTATTGCCATTTTGTTATTTCAAAATAATATGTTTTCAGATAATAATTGTTTAATAATAAGTTTAATAAATTTAATTGTTTAATAATAAGATAATAATTGTTTTCGGATTGTGTAAGTAAACAATCTGAAAACCATTATAAAACGAATCATAAGACCATACGTAAAGTACCCGTAAGAACGCCTTCGACAGAAATTTTTAAAAGTTTTGACTTACCAAATGTACTACAAATATATTCCAAAAATATACTATTGATACTATTCAAAAATGCAGAACCTCTACTAGACCACGTATCCATGACACTAGATCGAATCAAAATGACATAAAAAATATTCCATGTTATAAATCCACATTCGGACAAAGAAACTACATATATTTTGCAATAAAACTCCACATCATCCTTCCGCACAGCTAGGTACTTCCTAAATTTCCTCTTCCCCGTCTCCTTTCTCTCTCTATAACCTCAAAATATACCCCAATTGGGGATGTTTCCAATGATTTCAGTCAGCTGAAACTCTTCAAAGGTTCTATTTACGTACATATATTTTTTTAAATATTACTAATCTATTTTTTTTTCTATTCCAGGGCCGCCCTTCCAGTACGCACGCGCCTGCTATCCCGCTCAAGGGCCCCCACACCCGAGGTGCGGGCGCGCGCCCCGGCCCTGCCAGCCACGGGGCCCCCCGCGCCCCCGGACGATGGGGCCTTGAGGCTGGAGCGGGCCGCGCACGGCTGCATGCAGCAGGACATAGTGGCCATAAAGGCCATGCTGAACAAGCTGAAGAAGGTGCTCCAAGAGGTAAAATGGCATGAGATTTCATATATTTACATTTGTTTGAATTTTTTTAAATTTTTGTAATTTTATTACGTAAAAATAAATAAAAAATAATAATAATAAATTATTTAAATAAAAACACTTTTTTCATGAAAAAAGTGTCACCAACATCGTTCACCAATACTACTGCAAATCTCATCTACTTACAGCGGTGCCTGCATTTGTTTCTACCTACACACCAAACGCATAAATTTCATTGGTTTCGCCTCTTTGATGGTTCGTGCAGTTTGGTTGTAGCTCTGCATGCTTCCATGTCATATTTTCTTTATTTCTATTATCTATGTAAAAAATACTCTACAATCTGAATTCATAGAAAGCTGCTTCAAGAAATACAGGTGAATAGTTGATTTATTTCCGTTGTTTTTTGTATCGTGTTATTCAAAATGGTGGATTCAATTTCGCATGTTCTCTGTGCGATTGGCCCAGTCTTTTTCCTTTACAGAGACATTGTAGCGAGACGACCCAAGGGTCGCTAAAAATACAACGTAATCAAACATAACCCTACTATGTTTAGATGCTCGACTCTTATCTCAGTATTCGTGGGTGGGATCGATGTATGTAGCTCGGGAAGCGGAATGTATTTAAGATACAGAAATGAAACCCTGTTGTTTATAAATCGTGAGGTTTAATTGATACACAAAGTGTAACGTTGTCGTTACCTTACAAAATAGAGAGGAGGATTAGTACTACAACGAAATATATATAATTAATTAGGATGGCTCTTGTAGACGGCATCTCGACTTCTACACCAGGGAGGTCCACGCTTGTCCCGATGATTGCAGATTCCTCAATACGCCATCCGTCTCACGGCCGCGCCATTCGCCACAGCAAACCTCATCCGTGGAATCCAGTAAATACAAGAAGATGGTACCTTTCGCTCCGACGTTATTTCTCGGTCATCATTGGCATGGTTACATTTCTAATCCAGCGCTCCTGCACGCGCAGATGGATTATTGTCCCTCCAAGTCACCATCCATAATTAGTTTGACTTCCTACCCACATCGGGTATATGGTTGTTGAAAACGCTCGTTGGCGCAGATGTATAATACAGCACAATTAAAAAACATAACACTCCTTCCCAAAAACTACTGGCTCTGTCCGCCGTGTCAAGTCACGTCTGAGGCCATCTTGTCTTCGCTCTCCTCCCAAAACTACCGGCACTGTCCGCCGTGTCAAATCACGTCTGAGGCCATCTTGTCTTCGCGCTCCCTTCCTTCCGTCGGATGTCTCCCATAGATATTTCCTCGAATCTCTTCCGTAGACAATATAAGTGATGCCTTTATAAGCGGGGTCAGTATTTATGTTACAACATCCAGTTTGCTCAAATTGGTGACACCAACGACAAATGGCCTTTCTAGTTAGAGGTTCAATGTTAAAAGAAACTTATAAAAATACTGTATACGTTAGTGTTACAATAATTTATTCTAGTTTTATACGTTTCTTGAGGGACTTTAGCTTTAAACCTACAAAAACAGTTAATTCCATTTCATATTCTGTGTGTATACCCACCAACAAACAATTTGTTTCAATATTTAAAAGCATTACATGCTAAAAGTGTTTTTTTTTAAATGTTTATTTAGTGCCATCTGTGAACGCGCATTATGCTTCGTTAACCCTTAAACTACTGTTGAAAATATACAAAAACAGATCTTTTGTGATTACTAACTTGTGTTGGTAATTTTAACATATATGAGTACGTATATATATACAAATACCTATTATTACAAAAGCAGTCAGTACATATTTTTATACAAGTATTTTATTAGTGCATTCTCGTAGTTCATCAAATTATTTATATTTTAACAATTAGTTTTATTATTGTTATCTCTGCCACTCTGCTTCTTTTCACTTTACTTTGCCTTTCATGTTTTATTTTTATTTGTTTTTGTTTTTATTTCATGTTATTGCTTTGTTTGCCGTTAACAACCACAGCCAGATGAGGGACATAATATGACGAGGGTGAGACATAAACATTATCATTTTATTTATTTAATTTTTATCTCAACGAACCTTAGACACATTGCATGCCTACAAATCATCTCAAAATTCAACAAAAAAATGTTAATAATGTAATTTTTCTTATGCTGTTGTTTATAAAAAATATTTTATTCTGTGTCCCCTGATGATAACACAGGTAGTGTGGAAATTAGCATATACTCGTACATAAAGAATAATAGTTTTTTTTTATGAAATATATGTGTTTGGATTTTTTTAACATAAAATGGAACATTTTTAACCCTGATTCGCATAAAAACATTTCTCAATTTCTTATTACATTTCCTTTTAAATTGCGCATTCTTAAATCCTCGGTCCATAAGAAGTACTTAAATTTGGAATTACATTTTGGTTTTCCTAATCTCATCGAAAACCAATTTTTTTACTAAGCTATTTGATCAGACTATCCAAAATTCCCTATTGCCTTTCAATATTACCTTTTCACTAAGTACCCATTTAGATTCAAATTGGACCAATTCGACCTAGTGTACAGGGCTACCTATCATCAGCTTTACATTTTCAAAACTATTATTTCTTAACTCTTTGAATGCCGGTGGTGGCTCAAATATGAGTCAAACCTCCGAAAACATGCCAGGCATGACTCATATTTGATATCCAATGAAAATTGCTTTTTTTTTATTTAAATTGATAATTTGTTTTCCATTTCAGACCGAAACTCTCAACCCGTTGGACATTCAGCGTGACCAGTCATGGTACTCGCTGAAGAACGGGCCGTCCCTCCATCTGCTGGGAGAACTGGGTGAGGCATCTCCTCCTCCACCACCACCGGAGCCACACGAGGAGGTTGCCGATCTACGGAGACAGCTCGTCTTCCTGCAGGTAAAGCAGATTTTTTTAAACATTAACTCCACACAGGAGGTCCTGAGGAATATTTTTTTCTTTCAGGGTTTATGCCATCTTTGAGGATGTTGTATAGAGGGTCTTTTAAGGAAAGGAATGAGAGGAAGTTCTGGGAGGACAAAGTATGAGGAATGGGTAGAAATGTGGGGGTCAGTGTGTCCAGGAGTGACATATTAATCCATCCCTCCCACTGCGGTGCAAGGTGATGGGTCGAGAGAGTTCGGCTGGAGATGTCAAGGGGTCTCCCTCAACCGGCCTCTCCCAATCCGACCCACCACGCAGCCGGTGGGCAGACATATCCACCGCCAAGATCTAAACAAACCCGGACATCCCTGCTAAATTACCAAACGTAGCGAACCACTTGGTGTGACCTTATGGCAGAAGTGTTGGTTATCCAATGAATGGTTCCCGGGGCGGCAGTACCCATACCCGCCTCCCAAATTGAAATTGGGAACCCGAAACTGCCATTTGTTGGACATTCAGTGTAACCAGTCATGCAATAGCTCTTTAAGTTCCATCTAGGCTTTCTTTTATACCCCATCGATTTATGCTTTTAATTAGCTCTCTCTCTCGTTTCTGAGGATGTGGGTCCTTGAGTGGTTGAGAAGTCCAATATTCATCTTCCAAATTCTTAAGCTTATTTGGGATTTGGTAGACTAATCTGCTCAGCTGCTATCTCCCATGGATCTCTATTCGTTTGCTTTTATCCACCTTTTATTCCAATGATGATTACCATTGTTGATTTATTTTTTTAACATAAACAAGTATTCCTAGGTTACGAATATCATGACAATATTAAAATTCCTCATACTTCCATCATTCAAATCGGATTCTATAATGATGGAAGACTTAGCTAGAAAAAGGTCTAGGTGGAAATCTAACGCTCTTGACCACTCGGCATATAACCGGTATTAATTATCCTCCAGGTGTACCTATCTGTTGCAGCCTGTCCCCAAGTGTCACAACCAAGGGCGGGTTGTTTCGGGAAATTTCAACGTTTCATCAAAATTTCAAAGTTAATGTTCAAGTTCTGTTATCATTACATTATGGGCCAGTTGTTTCACAGTGCTTGAATAATAACACTACTTGAATAAAGCTTTCACAGAACTTGATTAATATTTTGACGAATCCTTCATGTTTCTCGAAACAACCCGCATTGAGTGTCTTGCAATATTTAATCGGTGACTGTTTTTTTAACAGAGCCAACTTGAAGAAAGGGAAAGAATGGTGAAACTTCTTCAGCAGCAGATGAGCAAAATATCCCAGGACAACTCCCCCAATGGAGACCACAGCCGCTGCAACGGCCTCTCCAGTGACGACATGTGCAACGTGGCGACTCAGACAGAAAGGGTACACTAACACATAAATTACATCACACAACCTCATTAGAATACTAGGTTTTCATGGTAGATATTTCATCTGAACTGAGGCCATTAGCCCAGTCCCTGTAAGTAAGTTAACTAGGTTTATCATTGAATATTTAACATTGTCTCCTGGTTCCACAATATGGCTCCCAAAGCTTCTGACTCTTCTTTCCATCAAGGCAGACATTGACACCATAGATTATCATGGGAAATATTGTACTTCCAACTGATTGTTTTCAATTGATGGTTATGACATTTTTTTTACTTATTATTTAATGTTGTGTTTAATATGTAGAACGCAAATTTTTTTTTCTTTTAATTTAAAGTAAATAGAATGTAGACATGTCTCTAATTTTTTCAACATCTCTCTAAGTATACTAAACACAGAGTAAAAATTTTAGGGATTACTCCCCAATACATGTTTGTATTGGATAAAATAATTAGAATGCACATATAAGTATTTATCTAACGCAACAGAAAAAAATGTTTTGTCAAAAAAATGGGAAAAATTTGTCAATATGTACGTTAGCCTGCGTTACTATCTTGCTGAGTGGTACGATAGTGAGTGAGAGGGGTGCTGCATTTCGTTCACCTTGCCACGATGCGTGGTCGATAGTTATAACCAGCGGTTTGCCGGCAGTAATAGACGTATTATGCGTTTTACGCGCGGCTGTTGTTTTTTCCTCGTTTTCAGCACTTATCTATCGGTGGTGTTTGGGTATAACCTGATAAGTGCAATACTCTATGTTAATTTGATAAGATCTTTTGACATGTTTTGTCCAAACTAACCGTTCTGATTATTCGCGTATCATTTATTTATTTATTTGATTGATTATACGCCCATCTGGGCTTTTACATGGATTTTTAGAACAGAATATAACGAGCTATCAAAAATTATAAGTACATAGAGATTTTAAACAATACAATAATAAACATTTTTTTAAACATTTAACAGTAACATAAAATAGAAAAAGTAAAACAATAATATAACACAAATCTTTAACGCTACATTATCCAAGCTAGAATAATTAATTGTACAATAGGTTTCATCGAAGTGGTGGTATAGATGACGCTTTACTTTATAAATGGGGTCAGTAAATATATCAACAATATCTCCAAACTTGTTGCCGAGATATTGTTGTGATATATTTGTCATGCATTCTATTGCAGATTGTATTGCAGAAAAATGTTACAATTTGTCTTGTGTTCCTCGTCGGTACATGTAATTTAATAGTGGCAACGATGGTAGGGCTGTCAATCAGGTGGTTAATCTTTCATTACATGATCATGATGTTTTCAAATTAAATACACTTATCAGGATTTTACCAATTGAAAATAAATGCATATTTTTTTACCTAAATTTTTTTCACGCAAATAAACAAAAATGCAGTTGTCAGGTTATTCTCAAACACCACCGATGTGTATGTTCATATGTATCTACTATTAATAAAATGATTAATAATACATTTTACTTTGATATTTATTTATATTCCGGTATGTACTTTTTAGTTGCGGCCGCTTTCACAAGGACAGAATTTACTCCAGAACTTCTCTTCCGACACCCACACAGGAGGATTAGTCAGGTGTGTAGACAATTTATTCAAACATCATCCTGTCTTATATAAAGCTAACCCCATTTAATTATAGATTCTTAACCCACTATCTGATAATACTGTTCGCCATTGAGTAAAGCATAGTTCTAATTCATTTTAGGTTATTGGAACGAGCTTATCATTTCATTCACGACTCTATCTCTCATCATATGCCACACTTTACCTGTCCTCCATTGCCGCGTTGCAGTTTTACCTTTGTGCCAAACTTTCTCAGTTACCGAAGCCATCTTTTCACCTTCAACTATCATCTTCCTCTGATCTGTAACACGGTCGACTTGAGAATCATTGGCCCGAGAAATAATGCTATCCAACGTGTTATACAAAAGGGAAACGAGCTCATCAACCGTTTGAATAATTTCATATCATCAACATTTCACTCATTTGCAATCATGAATCTGCTTCCCCTTAACATAAGAAATCTGGTCCCTAGTTTACTGTTTTGATTTATTTCTTCATTCATTATTAAACTTACGCTTATAACTTTTGTTCTAAGCAGCTTTTCATTATTAAAATGATCATCTTTTAACCCTTTGAACGTCGGTGATGGCTCAAATATGAGTCACACCTCTGAAAACACGACAGACGTGACTCATATGTGTGACACGTCTGTGTGTTTGTATCATATGTATGTAATTACCCGCTGTTAATTGCGTTTTAATGTATTTTTGAGCACATTTCAATACGAGTGGCACACATTGTTTAATGAAACTCCTGTAATATTCTGCACGCTGCATTGATGCCCAAAACAAATATAATTGGATTTGACAAAATAATACACGTTGGGGACATGAAATTGAGCAGTTTTCACCTCGGGGACGACTCGACTAGAGGAATTCGAGTGCAAAATTCAATGAATCAGGTACAGTGGCTCGATTGCTTGCTGGCTGTCTGCCTCCTGTGTTCCGTGAACCTCCTGTGCTTGTTGCATTTGTTTTATCACTCCTCCAACCTGTTCAACGACAGAGACTCTTGCTACAAGGGATGTGAAGAGGACTAACCCTTAACCCTTCATACTAATTATTCCAAAACCCGAGTGTGCCTTTTAATTTGTCCCAATTAAAGTCTTCTAACAATCGATCCTATCGATCTCCCTGGATTCTTTTCTTATTATGAAAACCAAAAAGAAATATTATAAATCTTTTATTCTTGGTTTAGTCCAGCAACCAGCTTTGCTTTTACGCTTATTTTAAAACTGTTAATCAATAGAATAAATTATATAATCGTCAATAATTATATAGGTCAATCATGTGTCAGCGTAATAATTCATCAGTAATATCTATTAAGTGACACTTTCATATAAACTCTGGATTTTAATTCATTTTCTATAATAAAATGGAAATTTGTCACTTTTCAAGATATTTCTGATTTATTTTAATTTAACAGGACAAACTTGGTATGAATAGATTTATGCAAAATCGAAACCATTTCAATTGGTGCCTTCTGTATTGTGTATGCTATATCCAGAAAAGATGAAATCTTAAATAATTTATGTCTACAGTTAATTTTATTAAACTCAGTAGCTACCTACGCTTAAATATCTTGTCCTTAAAGGAGTTAAATGTTAGTGAAATGTTCTTAAACAAAATATTAAGTGTTCATATATTTACAATCCAAACAGGGATCATCATTTTAAATAGACCAAGAATGTGTACTAAGTATAATCTAGTTTTAGGTTTAATTTGTGTATTTAATACAATATCTGATAGTGTTTATAGCTTGAAATTTTTAAATAGTGCTCATTTTAACTAACTGGAAAAAGCTGTGATTTTTAATTAAACGTTATAATATTGCTTTGGCTAATAAAGCTCTACAGTTAAATATTCCACAAAGCATTGAAGCTTTTGCATGTTGTGTGGTTTTAATTTCATTGGGTGATTATTATTATATTGTGTATAAAATAACATGCTTTTATCTACCAATTAACAACAATATCTTAAAAAAATAATATTAATTGTTAATATGATGTTAGTTGAGAATTGTAACCAGTATTAATTATTAAGTTTTAAATTCTAATAGGTCGGGTACATGTTCCCTATTTCAATATTCATTTCTAGACGAGAATATATTTTTCAAAACCATATTTTTTTTAACTTTGGTATCATTTTAAGGACAATACGTTTTTTTTTAAATGTCCTAGTAATCGAACCATATTATTTCATAAGATCATCGCAATCTTAGCATACAAATAAAATAAGTATAGCATTAGTATGAAATTCAAGTGCTTGCAAGTTAAGACATCAATCTTTTTTACATGTTTGCGCATTTAAGAAAAATGCCCAAATCATAGGCATCTCTCACACTTACGTATATTTTTGTATAAGTTAATATTACTCAAACTGTGCATTCCTATTTTAGTAGAATTTTTTTAACAATTCCTTGATGAATAAGTAGATATTTTTCCATGTTCTCAGCTGAATAGATTTAGTATTGCCTAAACATAAATCGATGATGTTACAGGCAAAAAAAAAACTTTATTTTTTATCAATTCTAAAACTCACTTTTTAATGTTTTTGAACTGTAATTTTCTAAATGATAGTTAAAAAATGATGACTTGAAATGTTTGTAACATATTACGATACATTATATTATGGTAAGACTGATTATTTTGGTCATGGAAATATTTTTATGTGTTACACGCTGCTCCCTCAGGCCGTAAGGGTAAGTGAAGTAGTTCAACCTCATCCTTCTCCTAATACCATCTGAAGATTTTAGCAATAACATTTTAACGATTTTGGGATCAGATATGAACCTGATCCCAAAATCGTTATATTTAAAACCTTCACCTCATAAAAACATGAAAAATAAAATAAAATATTTCATCTAATTAATTTCTACAGATGCAATTAATAAGACACTCTATAATATGAAAATGAGTTTTCATGGACTCAACCTCACTTTTCATTTTTTATTTAATTTTTTAAAGTAGAATTTTCATTATGAACATTCTATTCTAATATATATAGGAATAATACCTAATGTAACAGATGTAATACCTACACTTTATTATACTAAAAATATTTTTACTGTTATTTTGAAAAAAAATGTGATGTTTGGTTTTTGTATGTTATTTCTACTCAAATCTGTTTATTTTTATTATCAATGATTATTTACCAATTCATGCACTCGTGAATATGGATTTGATAACATAGTGTTTATTGAAATGTTGTTCCTCTAAAATCATATTAATTTTGATTTGTTTGCTGCCTGACTAAATCTGATGTATTTTACAGTTGGAATGAGCAATGGAAACCTCGCAAGCTTTCTTCCCCGAATGACTACCACCAGCCTCCGCCCACCGGCAACTCCACCCCCCGACTGCGGAAACCCTTCCCCAGTTCCGTCTCCTCACCTAACAACAGCGACTGCGAGAAGTTCACCCCCTCCTACACCCGCTCCCCCAACAGCACGACGAGCTACCCGGACTCCGCCACCAACACCGCCACAACTTCCCCAGACAACTCAATTCAGGTCAAAACCAACTGCCGAATCGGATCTAGATACCTCCAAGCTATCGCCAACAAACAAAATGGTGAAAAGAATGAACCCACGGAACGATCGTTAAGAAGTCGGTCTCTATACTCGTCCAGATCAAAGTCTATAGAAAACTTTAACAATCATAATGTCTTTAGTAATAGCACAAGTGTCAACACAGAAAATAAGACTAACGGTTTCAAGCTTGTATTCAATAATCCAGAAACGCCACGGTTAAATATGAGAATTCCCATGAACGAAAGCGACGTGCGTTCAACCAAACACCACAACTCCCATTCAAACATATTCAACGGCCACAGCAATAGTATCGATCACAATGAATGCAATTACTTCAAAACTGACGGCAATCTTCTTAACGGTTACGGCAATGGAAACCACACGGACACGGATGAGAATTCCGACAGTGGATACAAATCTTTACCCCCTGTGATCGGATTGTCCAACAACCGAATCAGCGGCATTCCGAGGAAATCGCCGCGAAATGAAATGAGATATTCATCTTCCAAACAAGCACAAACTAATAAATGTTGAGATCGATAGTCATCGGAACTGTACAGCTAAATAATTTACACTGTTACTACAAATGTATTATTGCTTATACAGCATTTACTATTTGATATTTTATTTGTAAAACTTATTTATTTCAATGAAATATTCAATCATCTAATTTTAAACATCATGAATCATCCATTGTTATGTTTCTATACCTGTTAAGTATAAAGATCTGAAATTAGACATTTGCTTTTATCTTTGAACAAAATGTTTGCATAATTTCTTTCAAAAAAAGTTTCCATTTAATTCTTCAATAATTTGCTGCCGATTTTTAAAAGTTTTTAATTTTATTTGCATTTTTTACCTATTGATCCATTATTTGTTTCACTGACATTTAGCGTAAGTCAATGTTTACGTTTCCGTGTATTTTAATTGTAAATATATTTCAGGAAGACTCAGTTAGTTTAATTAATGTTTGCTTCTCATGCTGACATTTTATATCCTCGTAGGAATTTATAAATTTGCCAAAATCATAATGTTAAGTATTTAAAAGATGTGATATCATTTTTTTCTTTCCACACAATATGGAATAGTAATGTAGCTGCGTTGTTTTGTATAGTTTCTATCAATTTTACTACTATTCCCATATTTCCTTTCATTTTAATACCTTCTTTTAGATAATTAAGGACGTTTACAACCGCTTTAGCTTTCTGCACTCCATACCCTTTTATTTATTTAACTTCTTTTCACATTTTGCAGTAGCAGGAATGGAGTGTGGGAAAAATAATACTTGTTATTGTAAGAATATTATTATGTATACAATAATATTCAGGTATTTATATAACTTTATCCCATAAAACACAACATACTGAGCATATCACAATTTTCAGTAGGTAGTTGAAAAAATGATGCAACTCAACTATGTAGATTAAAATTTGACAACCGTTCAACATCAAAAGTGCAAACTATTTTTAATCCATAGGACAAAGCATAAATCTGGACCATGTGTGTTTTTACATTAGCAAGTTTAAATGCTGTGATTTTTTAAAACATTATTTTATTGCTCCATCAAATTAAACCTGTAAATAAATGTGTATCTTTAGCATCGTTCAGTATTCCAATTGAAGTATTTTAAAATTGTTCTTTTACTTTTCAAGAATAATTGTTGCAATAACATAATTTTTTTAAAACATGTCATGTTATGAACACTTGCCAGTAGAATAAAACAAACCTACCTGCAACGTATGGATAAGTTTATTTAGGGTATGGAAATCCTTGCCTTACTTTAGAATAATTTAGTCAATGTTAATTGTCAAACATCATTGCCGATAGCCGGCGTGTTAGCAGAAGTCGACTAATCACCGATAAACCTTTTTCGTGGCAATGATGACAATTTTATGTTGGTTATGTTACTACTCCTGGGGCGCTATTTTCGTTATTTTTAAGGAAGATTCTTTAACTTTTTCATTACGGTTAAAGCCTTCTTGCTTAACTGCGGTTCCGGTTCTATCGGGTGACAGCTGTCAGCTGAATTCAGCGAACGACATTCATCATAAATGTCAATATTTGCGATGTTTTAACAAGAGAAAAACTCAATATTAAGTATGTTATCAATTACGTTATTATTTACTTTAAACATAATTAGCTAGTAAACATTATTAAACATTATATAGATGTGACATTTTTGACAATTCACATCAGGCATTGAAGAGCGTCGGCACAAATTCAAATGTCACTTTTAGAACAAGAGATAAAAAAAAGGTCATTACTATCTAATCAGGTAGGTACCATTTTATAAAACGTGATTCATCGTTAAAAGGCTTATTTATGACATTTAAAAATAAAATTAAAATGAATTATAATATAATGTAATTGTTTTTAAAAAATTTTGTTCAAAATCTTATGTCACTTAAAGATATTTCATCAATTTGTATTTTCAAATAATCTCTTGACAATCTATTTAGGATCTTTTTACTATGCCTCTATCGGGTGACAGCTGTCACCCGATAGAACCGGAATTCCGCTGTTAATCAAGAAGTCTTTAACCCTAAGGAAAAACGTAAGAAATCTTTAAGGAAAGAGAATCGGAATAGCGCCCCTGGTCTGTAAGCAGTGAAGAAGAAAACTTTGTCTTAAATATTGGATTCTGAATATTTGTTCATATCCTTTTAGCAGTTTCAGTTTCCTTGTTATGATGTGTTTTATGTGAGAAAGAACAAATGCATAATTAATATGTATCCTGTGATTATAACAATATATATGTATTTGCCTTAAAAGTAGTTATTGTCTTCTATACATTTAATCCAAACCCGTTTAGTTAAAACATTTTATAATGGAATTATTATTATAATATTATGGTATCGCCTGCCAAAGATACATCTGGTTTTGATATATTATTGTGTACCGAATATATGTTTTCAATTCTACAATTTTGTTTTTTGTATTCAACATGAACTTTTTTTGATTTTATCACAAATGTATAATTGACTTGGTACGTATTTAACTTCCCTCGGTACCTACTAAACTTATTATTGTACTTATTTCTTGAATCATGTTCCTTCTTACCCTATTAATTAATTTAGATTCTTTCATAATATGGAACTATTATATATTTTTAAGACGTAGTGAAATAAAAACATTAACTTGGTAGAAGTTGTTGTTTTAATAAATTATCTTTATTTAATGCTTCGTTTCATTGATTTTCCCACATTTTTTTTTTTGATTTCTTTCATACATAATTTTGCTGAGTGCTTTTTTAAAATACGTTTATATCCACACTGGGTCGGTCTTTGAAATTTGACATGTAACACTGATAATGAAATTGACAATTCAAACTAATATGGAGATACGTTTTTGAACACAGATTCAAACTAATATGGAGGTACATTTTTGAACACAGATTCAAACTAATATGAAGGCACATTTTTCAACACAGATTCAAACTAATATGGAGGTACATTTTTGAACACAGATTCAAACTAATATGGAGGTACATTTTTGAACACAGATTCAAACTTTCATAGAAGATGGGCCAGTTTTATAAACGAACCATCAAATTTCTGTTATTTAACGAACTGTTTTCCGTCTGTTTTTTTTGTCTTGAATAATTACCATTCGCTCGTCATCACTTTCACTGCTCAATAAAGAATCCATTTCACAGA
This sequence comes from Halesus radiatus, assembly GCA_022606495.2. NCBI lineage: Eukaryota > Metazoa > Arthropoda > Insecta > Trichoptera > Limnephilidae > Halesus > Halesus radiatus. The sequence goes on from JAHDVE020000867.1 coordinate 29,836, forward strand.
TGCAAATTATATATTGTCTTTTCAATTAAAATAATGCATGGTTGCAAATAAGCGATCGTTGTGTAACAACTGACAGCTGCCTAACGACCGGTAATCTAACGAACGTTTATAAAACGGCGAAATTGGGCGGGAGACTAAATATTAGTTAAAAATGGTATCAAGCGTTACGAACGGATGGCTATAAAACCGGCCCTAAAAATAAGTAAACTTGCATTTTCATTAAAACAAAGTGCATAAGCTAAAACCGTTATTTTTTAAAATACAAAATCAATTATCACGAGCCAGTGTTGATAAATCAGTGAAAAAAAGCATAACAAATTAATTGTTTTTTTTATTTAGTGACACCCCGAGGTAAAAATAAAGATTTGTTTTATTTATTATAAAAAAGCTAAAAGTTTTTAAATTTGTTTGTAGCATTTCCGTATTCCCAGTTATCTATCCTTGTGAATTTTTCTAAGCCAACTGGTTCTTTGGAATTGGTTCAATATGAATGGCGAATGGTGATCGTTCACTAGGTCTAGTCTGGAAGTCCTCGGGTCATCGTGATCTCTCATCTTTTATGATGAGCAACACAGCAATACACTACATTTAATTATTTTGAATTGTGTTTCTGAAAAACCCATTTACATGCACTCTCCACGTCATCTACACCCACTGTCAAAAATTTTACTGCTCTGTTACAGAAGCCCCAGGAGTGGTATTGCTTCATCTTTCTAGGTAACTAATCTTAGTTGCTAAAATTCTACAACCTTCGGTCCAGGCGGGGGCGTTGCTACTGTGGACATTATTGAATCAAGAAACATATTATGGATATTTTTTTGAGTTTACAATAATGCGAATTTATAGGCATTTTTCAGGCTTCAATAATCATAAAATGGAATGCACCCAACTTCATGTCCAAAACACCATCTGATATAAAAACAAACTAAAAATAAGTATTCAATTAAAAAAACTAAAAAAAAAATTGCACCACTTTGTTGTAAAATACCAAAATGGGAACATAACACCGATTTTCTAAAAATTTCATCGAAAAATAATGCCAATTTTTCAGGTCCCTAATTTTTAAATCCATATGTTGTACATATGTGTACATCATAAAACAGGCATGTCCCTAGTTTACTTAGCCGCTAGACCCAAAAAGCTGCATAACATATGAATTAAGAAAAATCTAAATACACATATTTCCATTTCCCGTTGGCAAATGTAAGGGTGACAGTAAAACTAGGGAAAATTATGAACAGGCCCCGGTAATAACATTTCACTGTTTGAAACTTTCAATTAACTGAATTAATCCCTGCAAATCGACAAAGTTTCACTGGTTTTCTTGATTTTGGGAACCATTTATGTGATTCTCATCAGTTATTATAGTTATATAAAACAAAAGAGGGCACAAATGACAATTAACTGGGTTATCAAATACCATAGAAATATAATAATACGACCTCCTGGCATTTACCATACACTGAGTTGGCAACATACTACACCAGCGCCCCTAGCAGCGCGAGTTGGCGAAATTGGGTTTTACCATACATTTTAATAGATTTTCTGCGACATATATTTCTTATTAAATTATAAAAATCGAAAATTTAAAAAATAAATATTAGGTGACCTACATATGACTTTACCCTTTTTTGTTCGTATTTATATATATATATATTTAAAAGACGCCCGAGGAAGACATGGCACGATCAAGTGAATCAAATACTCGAGTCAGAAGTCGGAATAACAGAAGAGAATGTATGAGGCGTTGTATGAATGTGAATGAAGCAAAAAGTGTATGCCAAGATCGAGTTGTTTGGCGGTCCGTCCTCTCTGCCTACCCCTGCGGAGAAAAGGCATGATGGTTAGTTAGTTAATTTTAAAATAAGCTATTAAGATTGTATTAACATTTAAAGCCTCGCTGCTTGCGCGCTGTCTAAATTGTTTACACAGAAAAAATAAATTTATTACAATAGCAATACAGGTTTTAATTATTAGATTTTTTTATTTTATTTTTATTGAATAGTATTATTTTTCATACAATGGGAATTTATACTGCCTAGCTACTGCAAGTAGCTTGCCAGCAGGAATTTAGTTAAAAATTATATAAAATAAAAATAATCATACAAATAGTAGCGGAATAATGGATAAAATATTGGTACATACATGTTGTGATCAATGTCTCCATCAATATCAGAAGTGGCTATCAGAATTGTATTAACATTTAAAGCCTCGCTGCTCGCACACTGTCTAAATTGCTTACAAAGAAAAGAAAATATTTATTATACTAGCAATACAGTCTGGACGCCTATAGCTCGGGCCGCTAGAGGCGATAGTGTAGCACGTTGCCAGCATTTTGACAAAGCTACCCGTGTAATCAAATATCATAGAATTTATTTTCCACTCCATAAACATTTCTTTTGGTTCTGGCGAAATATTCTCTTAATAAGTCAATAAAGTATTTAGGACTCGTTTTCGACTCAAAACTCACTTGGAAAAAGCATATTCAAGAAAAAGTTAAATTTACAAATCGCGCCATAAGTTCTCTCTACCCCATGCTTGGTAAGAATAGTAAATTATCCACAGACAATGAAATCTTCCTATACAAAACCACTATCAGAACCTTATTTTCATACGCTGCACCTGTTTAGGGAAACGCAGCAAAAACACACATAAACCCCACAAACCCTGCAAAACAAGGTCATTCGACTAATACTGAATGCTCCTTCGTGTATCAGGGTTAATTAACTCTCTACATAAAGACATAAACATTCCTCTGATAAAGGAACTAATTAAATCACTTTCTGAACCATTTTATGCCGGATTACCCGGCCACGAAAACCCAACGATAAATTCGCTATCAAGCAATGATGCAAATTCTATATTTAATTATTAAAGATCAAAAACGATCTTCCGAGTAACTCCTGCAGCATCTCTTCACATATTTTTTAGCATATTTTTCCCATTCCTATAATTTTAAGAAAACATCCAAAATGTGAAGCTTTAAAAAAATCCTTTAATAACATTAGAACAAGATTATTTTTTAGAATAATGGTATTCTGAATTTAAATAGACCAAAGACAAAAGACTTCTCCATAATCCACAATGATTAACAACGATCGAAGATTTAAATTACCTATAGCTGTATGTGCATGGTACTAACGTGGTAAGTGTACTAACTCCCAACTCAACTGGAATGCTGAAAACCTTCAAACACCTGCTAAGTCCAGTGTCTCTTGCCTAAGAAGTTGCTGAATTAATAAGTCAATTGGTGCTATGCGGGCGCTGGATAGTACCTACCTAAATAAATAATCCATTTGAAAAATAATTTTTTCATGTTTTTTACTGCGGATTTCTGTTGCTTTAAAGTTTTTTATTATTTTTTATCATAACTATCGCGTTTTTTTATCATAGCTGTTGCGTTTGTACCTCCCAAATTAAATTTATTGAATACATACGTGTATTAACGTTTGACCACCATCATACATAATTTTTTATAGACATGTATTAATGTATTTTTTATAGTTTTTCCAAAGACTTACGAAATATGTTTGAAAAGTGATTTTACCAACTACCCATGGAGTCGTAAAGTAAGTTCTAGAATCATAATAATATCATGTAATTAAATAATATCTATAGTTTAAATATTTTTTTTACATAAATCTGGCTTTTACTGTTCAGGGGATTCTTGGCGATCTTTTCAATAGATGGGGAAAACGGAAGGCAAATTTAAAAATACTATGGAAAATTTGAGTCAAGGTCGGACTTAGAAGTTATGGAATTTAGCATTCATTTAGCGGGAGGCAAATTTAAATAGAAAAGAATATGTTTTTCATGGAAAGTAAACGATTGAACGTTTAGAATCAAGGTTTACAGCCTTGGTAATGCACTCTAGGATTTTTGAGAAAGGTTGTTTTTTTGGCGTGCTGATTGTGTGAACGAAATTACAATATCTACACGGAAGCTGGCGGGCGCCACATTTATCTTTTGGATCTTCCCGATCCCTGACTAGTATGACGCTGTAAAAAAACCTAAGATGTCCTTAAAATCAGCCAGAAAGTCAGAAGATGAGGAAAACATCAATTTGTAATGCCATTTTATTATATAGTGGTGCAAGCATTACAGACTGAAGGTAAAAAAAAAATTTAATCGAAAAATGCCATGTGAAACTAAAAACGTGTTTATCTCAAAACCGTATTTTTCAAACTGGCCGGAAACCCAACTTCTACAGATGTTAAACAAGTTACTTGAAATTTTTACTGCTTCATCGCGAACTTTTATAGTTATGAATTTAGTTTCACGAAATGTTGTCCTTAAAATTGAACTTTTTTTTTCAAACTTTATTTTTACGAAAAAGGGTTTTTATTTTTCTTTAAATATTTCCCGAGTTAATCTAATAGAGAATTGAAAGCTTTTAGAATTTTTGTGCCAGGTAAAAAATTGGAGTAGAAATCTTTTCAGTCGCGGACCCCTGTCCGTGAGAGGAGGCTTACTTTGGTGAGCTCTGGTTCTGCCTACATGTAAAATAAAACGTTTCAAATTTAAAAAAATATATTTATATATATTATAAAGTATTCGCAATAAGGCATCTTTTAATGTGCCGAAATAATCCATCGGAATGCAAAATTCCATCCGTTCAACGCCAGCATATCCGATCGGCAATGTCAATAAATCATTTCTCTGGATATAAGAAGCTATTATGAGGAAAGTGCGTATGATAAATATACACAGTTTTTATAAATATATAAAAAAAACTTTATCTGGTGAGACGGTACAATTTACAAAAACATAATTTTGTGAAAAACGAGTAAGTTATTATGAAAATAGACTGAGGCGGGCGCTCGGCATTCCAATGATCAGATTTTGTGTTCCATTCGCAATAAATTGTTGAAATTATTTAATGTGGTAAAGTCTAAAACTTCTTGTACATTTGATACAGATTTAAAATACAAATGTTTACTTACTTGTACTATTTGTTATTTCTAATACTTGTCTATGTTTATTTTTTACCATTTCTCATTTACTGTAATGTATTCTATATCTGTAATCCTGTAGTATATTGGTGTACAACTCTTTTATAGAGACTATGAAAAATAAACGAACAAACAAACAAACAAGCAAATAATAAGGTTTTATTGTTTTTACTACGTAAAATTTCAAAAATCGAACCAGTGATGCCATCTTCTAGACGCCTGCCTGCAAAGCTATCAAGCTGTATCTTGGGTTATTGTAATTTTTGTGTGAAGAAGAAGCCGGGGACATCAGAGGAAGACATGGCACGATCAAGTGAATCAAATACTTGAGTCGGGCCATGTTAGAAGTCGGAATAACAGAAGAGAATGTATGAGACGTTGTATGAAAGTGAATGAAGCAAGAAGTGTATGCCAAGATCGAATTGTTTGGCGGTCCGTCCTCTCTGCCTACCCCCGGGGGGGAAACGGCGTCGTTAGTTAGTTAGTTGTGTGAAATTTTTATATTAGAAACATACAAAGTTCATACATGGGTGGTCATTTAATTTTTTTAATTTCAAATACTTGTCGATTATTTGTTATTTTTGTGCTTATTTTGTAATTGCAGCAGTGAAGATTGCATTAAATTACAACTAGACTTGGATACAATAACCGCGTGGACAGTAAATTATATGTTTTACACTACAATTGTGTATCTATGACATGTACGCGCTCAAAAAAGTCTGTTCTCTTTATTTATAAAATTAAGGAAGATATATTGTCATCCATAAAATCTATCAAGGACCTTGGGGTAGTCTTTGATTCCAAACTTACGTTTTCAGACCATACTCGTATATTTCAGTTGTCTGCATCGTGCTACAAATTATTAGGGTTTCTTATAAGATTATGCAAACAGTTTACTAAACCCGAAGCCATGATTTCTATGTTCAACTGCATTTTAAGGTCGAAACTTGAGTACGCTTCTGCTGTATGGGCCCATACCAGAAAAAGTATGTAGAAATGTTAGAACAAATTTTTAAAAAAATTCTCCGATATCTATATATTAGAATGCACGGCGAGTACCCGAAATTTATGCAGGTGGTAGAGGACGGGTATGAGTTCTTTGCCAAGAAGCAACTGGTCACCCACTACTCGACGCCCAACCACTGCGGGGATTTCGATAATGCAGGAGCAATGATGTCAGTGGACGACACGCTGAAGTGCTCCTTCCAGATCCTGAAGCCGGCCAACAAGCACCACCTGACGTACGTGCAGACGAACACCAACCGTCCCGTCACGCCGTCCAGGCGCGTCACCAAGCCAAAGAAGATTTTGAGGGCCCTATGGATCAAACCCCCCGGCCACCATCCTCCCCCGCCGCTCCCCCCTTTTAAGAGTATTCTGTGTTATTTATACTAAAAAATATGCATAATAATTCATTGTCTTAGCTTAAATACATTCTTGAATATAATGGAAACAATCTCTGTATCATTTGTATTAGCGTCTTGCAATATATCGTAAGGAATAAATACAGTTAGCTTCTTTTTTTTTCAATTTAACATTAAATTTAGTTTTGATAATTTAACTGTATCTCTTTATATGGTCTATAAACAATGTGTTATTTTAATGTGTAATGATAGCCTGTCCAAAAAGAGAAAATAAATGTAAAAAAAAAATCGTAGAATAGACGTAACATAAGAATAATATAAGAATAGGAAGTAATATTTGTACAGCGCCCTTGAGGTGATTTTTCACAAAAACGGCGCTATAAAAATAATCCGATTATTATTATTATTTGCTCTCTAGGACGCCGCGCTACCAAAGTCCCCAACCTAGAAGGAGTGGGCCCCTTGCAGTAACGGCCTATAAAATTATACATAATTTGATACAGTCCATACCTCTTGAAATGCCATAAGCTGCTTGTACCAAACAACTACTATCATGTGTGGCACCACGATTTGATATTCATAACACACGGTAGAATGGACGTGTTGGCTCAGCAAGGCATGACAAGGGATATGGTGCAGCTAAAATAACATCTCTCTTCATATTTTCAACACAAACATGAAACCGTCAATAAGAGACGTTCAAAAAAGATATTTTAATTCTTGTCATTTCGTATTGTTTTGTTTATGTGTACAATAAATGGAGTCAGTCTGTTTTACACAATATACAAAAAATAAAATAAATTAAAAATTTCAGTGATGAAAAATTACAATATCTCATAAAAATAAAAGTGTGATAACAAAACACGTTACTACGTATTAGAATACACTTAATCGTCTGTTATTTTAATTACATTTATTAAATCCAATTAACCTCGTGACCCAGCGCCAAGTGTGTTATTACTAATGACATGTAACAATGGATTTCTCAGTTATTAACTATTAGGCATCCATATTAAGTGCCTTCCAGATGATCGGGTGGCCCAGTAGTGTGGCCGACGGAAAAAAATATTAACCCAGTTTTTATTTTTTAACTTGGCAATAATGGAAATACTCCTTGTCTCCGCTGACCGAAGCGGTATTGAAATTTGAAATTTCGCTTTGGAAATTGCTCAACGATAAATAAAGCGCGATTTCCAAAGCGAAATTTCAAATTTCAAGACCGCTTCGCTCAGCGGAGACAAGGAGTATCGCCATTATTGCCAAGTCAAAAAATAAAAAGTAGGTTAATTTTTTTTTCCGTCGGCTACACTACTGGGCCACCCGCTCGTCTGGAAGGCGCTTTATGTTTAATAATGGATGATGACAGATGTCTGTGAGTACTGTGATCTTGATTGCTCGGTTTGATGGATTAAATAATACGGATCTGAATAAAGAAAAACACAAGAAATGCGACGTGAGCGTGTTTGGTCATCCAAAAGTCTAGCATTCGGGTTTTAAAAATAATATAAAGTATGTCATTTCGATCAAATGGAATGGCAATATACAATCCGGGCAGTGTAAAAAATACAAATCGCTGTATTTTCATTGGCTCTCTCGGGTCTAGAAGAAAAAAATACTTAATCAAAGGCACACCGGCTTCCATTTAAATGAACATAGCAGGAACTTCTAGTATGTATTATTTATTCTACGATCAGTACTATTTGCAGGATAAATAAATTGATGATATTTTAATAAATAAATGTATAATTACATTGTGGCGTCATTACTAATTAAAATTAATATGAAATACTTAGTTTACACCACTGTTTAATATATAAATATCAGCATGTTTCGGAAACGAAGCTTCCCTCATACTGTCTATTCTGATAAGGGAAGCTTCGCTTCCGAAACTTGTTGATATTTATATATTAAATAGTGGTGTAAAGTATTTCATATTAATATTATTAAATCAAAAATAGTAACTTTCAATAAAAATCAAGGATACGAAATAATAATACACCTTTTCTAACTAACCATCACGATGTTTTCTGCAAGGGGTAGGCAGAGAGGATTGGCCACCACACAACTCTGTCTCGGCACAAACTTCTTATTTAATTCACACGCATACATTATATACCTACTTCTCGAATTCCTCTAGCTATTATTTACCTTAATTCTTTGACCAGACAATGTCACCCAATACCCTTTTGTTATAGTAGCTATTAAAAGAAGTATCCCATCTCAGAATTATAAATATCCTAATAAAACTATCTCCAAGGCAAAATCCAAAGTCAATTGTAATTGTCAATTGCTTAAAATATAGCGGTTATTGTCACATTCCCTAACTTTGCAAATTAATCTATTGTTCTCGAACCTGAAAAACCTTACTAGGAATTACCGCTAACTTTCTAAAATATCTCAGTGCACCTCTTTGAAAGTTCCTATATAAACCTTATGTATCATATATCCCGGGTTCATTCCTCTTCCATCATAGCTAGGGTACACTTCGTACCTCAGCTCATTTCTTTCTAAATTTTTGCTAGAGTAAACTATGTGCCTATTTCATAATTCTTTCATCTTTATATCTTACATCTAATAAATACCTAAACAAAGTATCTGACTTTATACTAAATCTACAACCAGAGCCAACAAGAAGGAGATCAAATATAATAAACAAGTGAAAAAAACAAAGGTACATTCAGTAAAGAACAGTTAAATGGTCCCCAAGAACAAGTTAAATTTAAAAAACGTAGATTAAACTACGTAACTTTGCCATAATAAAACTCTTGGTAGTTAGTTTCCGCAATCTACATAGCTCCAAAGCTATGCAGTTAACAAAACAAAGCGATTGTAACGTTTTCTAATACAGTTTTTGACAAGCCTTAGTAGTTTGTCGTGCAATATTATCTTGTATAGTTTTTGATAAGCCTTACTAGTTTGTCGTGCAACCTTTTCCATTATATTTTTTGACAAGCCCTACTAGTTTGTCGTGCAACCTTTTCTAGTACAGTTTTTGATAAGCCTTACTAGTTTGTCGTGCAACCTTTTCTAATACAGTTTTTGATAAGCCTTACTAGTTTGTCGTGCAACCTTTTCTAGTACAGTTTTTGATAAGCCTTACTAGTTTGTCGTGCAACCTTTTCTAGTATAGTTTTTGACAAGCCTTAATAGTTTGTCGTTAAGGATAGTTTTTGCAAAGCCTTACTAGTTTGTCGTGCAACCTTTTTTAGTACATTTTTTTACAAGCCTTACTAGTTTGTCGTGCAGCCTTTTTGTTAAGCGAAGAAAACTAATAAATTATTAAGAATTGCTTTGTTTAAACTACCTACTGTTTTAAATATATAAATATATATATGTATCAGAAGCAAAGCTCCCCTCATCAGGGTAAATATAGAGTATAATGTTTATTGTTTATCCCGATGAGGGGAGCTTGCTTCTGAAATAAATAGATATTTATATATTAATAGCAGTGGTTTAAACAAAGCAATTCTTATTAATTTATTAATTATAGCGCCACAAAGTGATTAAGCAACTTTTGTAGAAGAAAACTGAATTCATTGGAAACGTTTTTCTGGAAAATTATTTAAATATCTATCACTATATGGTACACTATACATCAGTGGCGTGCATTTCTTTATGACCAAAAGTAGGCTGTATATAATGTTACGTAACAAATGATAGACCCTATAATAGTTCTAGCTTCTCGTTTACAATAGCCTGGCATCCAATAACACAACAGCCCGCCACACGGCAGCCAATGGCACAACGACCCACCCAAAGTCACAATAATCAACCAATGAGGGCTAGCGAACAGATCATTACTGGCCGCATGGAACGAGGCAGTTTGCCAAGCGACTCCTCGGTCCGTCAGCACTCTCTTCCCGACCTCCGAGCTATCACCAGCGTGCTCCGTTGGAGCTAGCGGCTCGGTTAATTTATTTCATCATTCGATTCCGCCATTGGAAACATCAATTGCACCCATAATACTGCCGCCCAACGTGTTACTCCTTCCCCGCCCTAACTCTGGACGTACGAACGTGGCTTCCACCCATAACACTGATGCCCAACGTGATCTTTATTTCTATAACAATAATTTTAAGTAAGTTCGGGTAGAAATTGTGAATTGAATATATTATGAAAATTGTCATTTTCCTCTGATTGTTGCGACAAACTGAACAACCCAATTCATAGATAAAATAACTTTTAATCTGAAAATTGACGATTCTATTTTTTCTTTTAATAGATTATTTTTCTTAGGGTAGGCACAGTTTATCAGCCTTTATGAACCTTTACGCCACTGCTACACACCAGTGGCGTGCATTGCTCTGTGACCAAAAGTGAGATGTGTGTATTTTTTCAAATTTGGGTATGTATTAATTGTGTGGTGAATATTTTTGAAAATGGCACTTTTACTGTCATACTTCGCTGATTGTTGTGGCTAATTGAATAAATGAGCGTACAAGTTCCCTACGTATTTGTATATAGTACGTATTGTAATTTATTTCGTCTATCGATTTTAGAATTTTCATTAATTATTTTTTAAGTGTTTTTTAAATTTAATGTAAACCAAATGTTATAATATATTATTAAGTTCTGCGAGTATTTTAGTTTGTATTACTGCGACAACTGTTTCGGCGTTCAGGGTCATTTTCAAACTGGAAACAATTGTCACAATAATAAAAACTAAAATACTTGCAAAACTTAATAATGACATTATTAAATTTAATTTACTCTAAATTTCTAAAAAAAAACACAATATTCATCCGTGAATTATTTAATATTTTTATATCAGCAGTATTATTTAAAGGTCCAGATTTTTTTTGTTGATTTCTGGCTTTTTTATAATATATTTTAATTTCTCTTTATGGTAGGAAAAGTTTTTTTTATAGACTGCACGCCACTGCTGCACACCGTTGCTATATGATGAATTTGCATATTGAGCACTCATATTCTGGGAAATCTTTGTTCGTCGAGTAATTTAATTTACTTGGCTAATGTTTCACTAGTAATCTGAAAGATTAAACACACAATGGCACATTTATAGGAGTTATTATGGATTGGTTTGACCGTGACCTTTCATGTGCAAATCTTATTGGTAGGTACAGTGTGTTCTTAGTTCTCATAAGTCAGCGCTGCACAGCCCGCGGACTTTTTTGTACGGCTCACTCGCCTAACTAAGATAAATAAAAATCAACAGCATTATTTCATAGGTTTGACCTTGGGCCCAGAGAAAGTGATATTTTTTAATAGGTTCCGTTGTATAAGGAATATACTCGTAGGGGTACACAACAAAATGATGTTTCTGAAAACATAGAAGTAACGGAAGTGAGTTTTAATATTTCTTTTTAAAGACTAAATGAAACATAATACGCGCTCACGGATGGCGCTAATTTTAATATTTTATAATTAAAAAAACGCCTTTAGCACGAAATGCTTTTAAATATTGAAATGAATTATTTGTTGGCGGGTGTACACACGGATTATGAAATGGAATAAATTGTTGCTGTAGATTTAAAGCTTAAGTACTTCAAGACTTCCCCGCCTTCCTTCCTCCCCATCTCCTTCCCCTCCTCAATGCCTTTAGCCTCGCAACATACCCCAATTGGGGATACCATAGTCTCATGCAGTTGGAAGCATTTGGGACTGTTGTGTTATTTACATTTTTTTAAACTTATGAAAATACAATATATTTTTGTAAAACTAACATATACAGTATTTTTACAAATTTCTTGGAGGATTTGGGCTTCAAATTTACAATAACAATTTATTTCATTTCATATTCCGTATGTAGCCCCGCTAACAAATACTTCATCTCAATATTTAAAATCATTTAATGCTAAACGTGTTTTTTTTCCTAAAATATTTAAAATAGCGACTATCCCGTTCCGTTTAACTTATTCATTCAGATTTCCGGGTGCTATTGTCTAAATATTTAACGGTTTACGTTCTTTTAATTAAAAAAATATAAAATTTATCTTTTTTCAATATTTTTAATCAGCCGCCCAAAATTACAAGCATTTTTATAGATTTTGAAATTTCAGATTAATTGAGACGGCCTCCATGGTCGAGGGGTAAGGCTCTCGACTACGAATCTGAAGGTCGCGGGTTCAAATCCCGTCGTCCGCAAGTAAATTTTATTTAATTATTTTGTGCTGTTTCACAATTAATTCATTTAAAAATAATATATAGTATATTTGCGAACGTTCCAGAGTGGGAGATACTCTCAGTATCGCCCTAGTGAAAGACCACCATTCCGAATTGAAACGTTGCTTGTTCAATGTTTATAATAGTTTTTGTTGGAATTTTTAATTAATTACTTACCTACTTTAATCAATTTTTGTTTATGTTTATAATTTGTCTATTGTGTTGTAATTTTTATCATTTTTTTATGTGAATATCGCACAAGAGTCCCAACTGCTCCCAACCGTCTGGATCCAGTGAGACTATGGCATCCCCAATTGGGGAATGTTGTGAGGCTGAAGGTATTGGGGAGGGAAAGGAGAAGGGGAAGAGGAAGGTGGGGAAATACCTGGCTATTCAGATCTGGTTACCAAACATGGCTAAAAGCCATTTCAAGCAACGTTTCAATTCTGAATGGTGGTCTTTCACCAATGCTATACTGAGAGTATCTTCCACGCTGGAACATGCGCAAATATACTATATATTAAATCTTCGCCATTTTACAAAAAACTAAAACGTTACCCTACCAAATTTTATTTGAATACCCCAACTTTTAATAAATTTTGATCTGGCATCTGAAGAAGTCATTGTGATATGCGACATTTTAGGTTTGTTGTTGTGTTTTTTTTTTTTTTTTAATATTTTAAAGAAAGACGAACATTCCCAGGTTACGAATAACCTGTCAGTATTTGAAAATCTCCTACTACCATCACAGTAAGCGTAAAATGTTGCTTGAGTCGTGATGGAGCACTTAGCCAGCCGAGGAATTGAATTCACGACGCCTGGATAGGACCCAGACGCGATGCCAACTCAGGCACTGATCGGTCATGTGCATATTAGAACGTTTGTACGGTATTCACATAAAAAATTTACACTAGTAACGCCACCGACTGTAAATTTAACCATGTCAAGCTGTAGGTACCCTATCCCCTACGGCCCGCGAACAATATGAAAATGGATAAATTGGCCCTTCGGCCAAAAAGGTTGTGCATCACTGTTTTAAGTTATAAGTATCATTGTAATATTATCAAAAGCCTCTACACATGTTTTCAATGTTTGCTTAGTAGTGACAGTACGTCGCTTCTGAATAAATATGAATTATCTAGTCATCCTCTTAAACCTCTCAATTTGTTCACACAAAATCGTACACAAAATTAAAGGGGATTTTTTTTCCTAAAATTCGAACGAAATCGCCCACTCCTTATGCAAGTGGCGAAAAGGTTGAAATTCGCGCTTAACACCGGCCGCATATTTTGATTTACGCTAAAAAAAACATGTTTGTGTTTTATTTTATTTTGTAAAGCCAAGTATAAATATGTATTAAAATATTTTACGGTCATTTCTTAAAACTTGATTTTCCATAGTGAACAATACGACAATATCGGAAAACGGGTTCGTAAGTAGGAGATCGCTTTAAACATTTTTTTTTGTCTGATACTATATATTTTTTTGGCTTATAAAAAGACTCACCAAAAAATGCCCTGTTAAAAGAAAGGCCAAAGTATGTTCTACTTGCAGTATTTAATTAAATCATCTATGATATTTCTAGGCCATCAAAATTTCAAACCGAAAACATATGATTTTGCGTTACTGCGCATTGCATCGCCTTAATTGGAATCCGCATTGTATTGGAAAACTCATTATTTCAACGAACTATGTTATTCTGATTTTCCCGATTTCATAATTTTATTGTTTATTTACCACATAAGCGCCATCTATTATGTTAGCTATACTATCTACATTCCAGTGGCGTTCCAAATCTCTATGACCAAAGGTAGGCTGTGTGTAGGTTTTCAAGTTCGGTCATACATTTTTCATTGCATATCTCAAAATAGCCATTTTATTATCATATTTTCACTTCTCTTCATGGTTCGTTGTTTTTTTTGGGTAGGCACAGCTTTTCGGTCTTTATGGACTGCACGCCACTGCTACATACTCATTTCTTAGAATAGTGTTTGTCAAATATATCTTCTCAGAAAATAAACCTAATCTGGACCTGTTGGAAACTACAATTTTTAACGGTGTCTCTCTATGCGCTTTATTCATTTGAAGGCTGTTTCAGGTATATCACTCTGTATTCTGTGCGCAGAAATTCAGTCAAAACACTACTTAATCTTTATCTGGGGGAAATAATAAATGCATTAGAAATAGTATACTATGATAAGTAGTTGTCTGGTTTATGCACCGCCCGTTGCAGTCTCCGTCATCATTTACTAGTCGGTGAGTGCGGAGCTTGGCCGCGCGTCGGTACCGAGTTACCGAGCCAAGGTTACCAACTCAAACAATCGTCCGTTAGTATTTTTAACTGAGTTTTCGGTCTTTGATTTTCAAGTGAGCTCTATTATTCATAAACATGGGGAAACCCGCGTGCTTCTACTGGAGTAAATTCACGCTGTGTATCGTTCATCAGGTTGAAAAGTGCTTTTATAACTTGGGTTTCGCTGTCGCAACCCACCCTTGGTGGACTATCTGGCTGTGCTGGTTGCTAGTAGCCCTCAGTAGTCTAGGGACATTGAACTTTTACCAAGAAAAACATCCCTTAAAATTATGGATACCCGCAGATTCAGAATTCGTTAAAGAAACTGATTATCTGGTCAACACTTTCAAGACTGGGTATAGGTCCCAGTATGTTATCGCCACAGCCCCCAATGTTCTCGAACCGGCAGTTCTCGCCGAACTAGCGAGGATTAATCAAGACGTGGATAATATAAAAGGCCTCTTGAATAATAAGGAATACTCGTGGACTGATGTATGCTTTAAGGTACCCGTTATTCCCGATATGGATATGCGAAGAAAGAGATCGCTCAGATCCTCCCTATTTATGGACAACATATTTAGCGAAGAAACGGAACTAACCCCGGCGCCAAAACCGTATGAACCCAGCGTCGATATTGATCCGGCGATATATTGCGATATAGTGAACAGTTTTAAATTGGGATGCGTTAAAAAAAGCATCTTGGATTTATGGAAGTATAACATTACCACAATTGCAAGCTTGAACCATGGCCAAATTATTGATAAAATCAACTCTACAAAGATAAGTCCTGTTTTGGGCCATGACATGGAATATGTCAGTTCCCTCGGAGGGGTGGAAAAGGATAAGGACGGAAAGATTATATCTGCGAAATCCATAATTTTAATTTGGTTCTTACATGTGAACATGTCAAGTGTGGATATGCAGAAAACTGGAAATAATGCCGGAACAGAAGTGTGGGTCAGCGAATCGGCTCTCGCCTGGGAAGAAAAGTTCATAAAAACGATGGAAAAAGTCTCATCCGATCCTCCTCTCGGATTAAAAATATTCTACGAATCGGGAAGGAGCTTCGGAGACATCAGTGAAAACACTATGTTTGGAGAAATTGATAAAATGGCTTTAGGAATCATTATGATGTTTGTATATATCGTTGTCATCCTTTCCAAGTTTAACTGGGTGGAGATGAGGTTCATCCTTGCGATATTTGGATTGATGTGCATCGGAATGGCGCTAGCTGTAATGCTTGGACTGTGCTCCCTCATCGGCATTCCCTACGGCCCTGTACACGCATCTCTTCCTTTCCTGATCTTAGGCCTCGGGATCGATGACATGTTTGTGATGAAGGGTTGTTGGGATCAACTCACCGAATCGGACAGGAGACTTCCTCTTGCAAACCAGATTGGACTAATGCTTCAGCACGCCGGAGTGTCTATCGTTATTACGTCGTTCACAGATGTTGTCGCTTTTTTGGTAGGGTCGATCACAATTCTACCATCGCTGCAATCATTCTGTTTCTATGCTGCATTCGGAGTGACATTTGTGTTCGTTTTCTCTGTGACGTTTTATGTTGCTATTATGGTGTTGGACATCAAAAGGATGCGAAATAATCGAAATGGAGCCATATGTTGTATCGTCTATCCAAACTTTACCCCTACTGACCTTGAGCAGAAATCAATATCTCAGTCTATCTTACACCAATTATACGGTAAACTGATATTATGGACCCCAATCAAAGTAGTAGTGATTTTGTTTACATTGGCTGTTGCAGGATTCAGCCTCGAAGCCTTATTACGATTAGAACAGAGATTTGATCCTGCTTGGTTTATATCTGAAAATACGTATTTCAGGAAGTATTTAAACGAACGCAGCATTTACTACCCGGAAATGGGAAATGAAGGAAGCATATACGTCGGTGCAATTAATTATACCGAAGAATTGCCTAAGGTGTTTGCCTTAATTGAAAACTTAGAATCTGAAACAGATGTTGTACAAAACATTGTAACATGGACAAAACCGTTCAGAAATTACGTTCTCTTACACTTTGAGAAAGATGTTGCCAATGAATCAATATCTGATGCGGATTTGCATTCATATCTCTCGAAGTTCCTCTTCAGCCGCTCTGGGGCGATATACCAACCGAAGTTCAAGTTTTCCAGGGATTTAAAATGCGGAGAGCCGGCGCCTCCGATCGTGGTATCGAGTATAGAATTCAGATTTAATCAGTTTCCCGGACCCAGCGTCTATCTGCCCGCCATGCACCGGATTAAAGATCTCGTCAGAGATGCCAATTTTACAACAGGTGATAAATCCGCCATAGTGTGGGCTAGAATCTTCGGAAACTGGGTGACGGATGAGATAATCGCTGTAGAAGTGGAAAGGAATTTGGAACTGGCTCTGGTTTGTGTGATGGGGTGCACGGTGCTTCTGATAACAGACATCCAGATGTGTTTCTGGATCCTGACGTGCGTGCTGCTGACGCTGGTGAACGTGTGCGGCATGATGCAGCGCTTGGGCCTGACGGTGGACACGGTGTCGTGCGTGGGCTTGGAACTCTCGGTGGGGCTGTGCGTGGACTACGCGGCGCACGTGGGACATACCTTCCTCACGGTGCAGGGCACCAGGCAGGAGAGGGCCTTCAAGACCATGACCTCCATCGGAGCGGCTGTCCTCTACGGAGGGGGCTCCATGTTCATCTCCATCTCAGTACTTTGCACTTCAGATTCGTATATCTTTTCAACATTTTTCAAAATTTTCTCCTTGGTTATTATTTTTGGATTGTTCCACGGTGTTGTCTTTTTGCCGGTAGTTTTGAGTCTCGTGGGACCG
Organism: Halesus radiatus; assembly: GCA_022606495.2. Classification (NCBI taxonomy): domain Eukaryota; kingdom Metazoa; phylum Arthropoda; class Insecta; order Trichoptera; family Limnephilidae; genus Halesus; species Halesus radiatus. The sequence continues at coordinate 47,391 of JAHDVE020000867.1, forward strand.
AAATCCTATTCCGTAGAATCAGCGGTAATGAAAGTTGACCCTGAGAAAGATTCGGTCAACGGGAAGGAATTAGTTCATTTGACTTCAGATGATGATGAACCTGTAAAAAAGCGGCACCCTTTATAGTTAGGACTTTTCAAACATATATTTTGTTTTAATATTATAGGGGTTTAAACAGTGTATATAGTGTACAGTGCAAACATATTACGCTATAAAAATGATTTATACAACCATACCAATATCATTATCTTTCATTAATCATCAAGTCATCCATTACATAAACATAATTATAATTTTAACATTATATATATTTTAGAATTATTAATAATTAGTTTAACGTGGTCTTTTGAGAATCAGATTTCCTTAGATGAAAAGTAGAAGTAAAAAAAATTTGTTTAAATAAGTAAATGAGTAAATTAATTTGTTAGCAACATTATTAATCATTATTAATTTATCTTTAAAAATGTAATAAGCTTTACAACTTTTGTTTATTTTTCTGTCCGGACATTCTGTGATATTATTATAGACCGTTATAATAATGTGAAAGCTGTAACGTATACTGGTTTAATTTAAAAATACGTATTACACATCTTTTATGTATGATAATATATAGATATTATTTACTACGTTAATCTACTTGGACTAAACTGGTAAACATTATTCTATTGTTTTGCTATTTTTTTTTACATTATTCCCATAATTTAAACATTGCATTCTATTTTTTATTAATAAAAAGAACAACTTTTTATAGCGCACGATATTTTTGGAATAAAATAATACTTCAGATCGAGGTCAACATGTATTAGATTAATTTACATATTCTGACAGATTGTACGGAGATAACTTCGATTTTATATTGCCATAATGCATTCAATAATTACTATGTTATAATTTAATTATTATTTAATTAGTTGTGAACGGTTGGTGAAAAAAAGATATTTAAGTTTTTTTTTTTTTTTTTTACGTACAGTCTTTGAAAAGCAGATGGAAGAAGAAAGGTTTTACAGAAAAATATTTAAAGTACATTTTTTTTAAAGATATTTATTATACATAACTAACAACATTGTTTACATGGTAATAATAGTGTGTATTTAAGTACTAAAAATGTTTATTTATTTATTTATATAATCCCTTTAGTTTCCTTTTTTTTAATAATTAATTTGTTTTACACATTTAATAATTTCAAGAGTACTCTCATGAACTTTATTCTGGTGTCTATGCACTAATTTAAAAAATAATAATTAAAAAGATGTGTCGAATAAGATATCGTTGTAATAATATACAGGGTGTAACAGCAAGTATCCTACAAATTTAACCTTAATCAGTGATTCTTGAGCATAAAAAATATTTGGTCTCTATAAATTTTATTTTTTTTCGACATATTTTTTTTTTAAATTATTTTATACGACGTCACTGGTCACTCAGTTGAGTAACCGCCCAACCACCCACCCCGACCCTAATCTACTATTTTGTTGTTAAATATTTTTAGGATATTTTTTTTTCAACCGCCCGTTCTTCAAAAAGTAGGTAAAAAAAATCGTTTTTTTTTAAATTAGATTTCTCAATAACAATACATATGACTAATGACATAAACTATATGGGAGAGACGAAAATACCCGAACACATCCGTTAGCTTTGGCTGACCTCGAAATACTAAACGAGATGACGCAGCAACAAACTTGACGTATATGAATGTTCTGTGGGTTTCAGGTATAGCTTTTTTTTTACCTAAACGTACGAGATACGGCTTGGTTCGTTCGGGCGATAATATAACGGCTGTATCACGTACGTTCGTTTGGGTAGGGTGGTTAAAGTCACCAGAGACCAAATTTCCATCTACATTTTTGCACCAAATAAGCCCAGGAATTACTGGTTAGGTCGGGTGCGTGCTGTTTCACCCTAAATAGAAGTTAGATCAAGTTAATATTGTGGTAACGACATAAAGGAAAAAAATATATGAGACGATGTTGAATGAAGGAAAAAGTGTGTCAAAGAGTTGTATTCTATACTGCCATAAAACACAGTAAAAACACAGTATCTTCCCTAAGACTCTCAAGGAAGACACAGTATCTTCCCTAAGACTCTCAAGGAAGATACTGTGTTTTTACTTACAATGGCAGTATAGAATACAATTCATGTGTTTAAATATTAGAAAATTTCATGAAATTTCATTAAAAGAATTCAAGACCCCACAACATGGGTAAGTGCCCTAGTCTTATAGTGGTCGAAAAAAAAACACCTGTAATTTGTAATATTATAATGAACAAAAAAAAGAGACAGATCTCCAGAAATTATGGTATATTAAAAAAATTGTGATGTTTATTTAAAATTAATTTATTTATATTGCTTTTCTGAGACACATCATGTTAGACTCTGTGCCTGCACCAACAAGAATGATTGAATTGATAATACTTATTGACAACAATGCAAATGCTAAAAAAGAAATAAAAGGATTAACGGCGACTTAATTATTCATTATTTTCAACTGATTAGAAGGATTACCAACTAATTGATTGCTTTGGTTTGTAATCAAATACCGTCAGATTGTAAATATGAAATAAGAATTCAAATAATTGTCTAAAATATATTAAATATGCAGAAAATCAATAAAAGTTTTGTAAACGTGCGTGTTTCTGAAAAAGCGCTTGCAAAATATAAATAAGAAATAATTATTCTTTTTTTTTTACTTATTGAAGTATATAAACTTCATTGTAATATTTAATGTAATTGATTAAATATTACAATGAGGTTTATAAATGATAGAAGTATTTCCAAGACTCTATTCCGATTCCAATTGTGTTTGGGAAGATCTTTACAATCATCGTAAGGATAGCAGCCAATAAAATTGGATTTAAAATGGAGAATAATATTAACAAGTCTTGAACTTGAAGTATGATATCGGTGAAGATGGCGTAAATTGAACTGGTCTCATTAGCTTAGTCGGTAAATCAGTTGTCCCGGATAGACAGAGGTCCTGGGTTCGAGACCCAGATGCGACTGATACCTTTTTTTTATTTTTCTGTTATTTTTTTCGGATTCGTGCTTCATTTTGGGATGTGCTATTATAATATTAATGTTAGTATAATATTATCTTCTGCAAAGATAAAGAAATAATTATTTTAAATTTTATTATTTTATTTAATTTTTATTTTAGTACATAAAACAGGCAATATGCCCAAAATTTACATACATGAATGTTTACACAGAAATAATAATCAACAAGTACTATAAACAACAACAAACATTATCTCGCAAAAATGATAATAAGAATGAAAAAGAAGTGAAAGTGAATAATAAAGTAGGTGTATAAACTAATTCCTTATTGTCACCTGTGCTGATGGTACACTGTTTTGGTACTTAATAAAGGGCATCATCACATTATCAGTTTGATATTAACGGTAAAACTTTTTCAATTTTTAATTATTAATTATTTTTATTGAGATTTAAAAAACCTCATTTTAGTAAAACTTTTTTCAACATTGATTAATTGTGTCATTAAAAATGTCTTTTTCATTATTAGAGCAGTGTATAGTATTGTAATTTTTTTAATATCCGCGGTAAAGGAGAAAAATATCCCGTATTTGTGTGATAGGTTTTAATATAAAAATGTCTTATCCTCCTTGTTGATTTTCTTGTTGGTGTATTAATGTTGATTTGTGATAAAATGTTTGTTGTATCAATTGATGCATGTATAATTTTGAACAAAAGGAATACATCAGAAAGTTTACGTCTGACTGACAGAGATTGTAGTTTACAGAACGAAATTCGATCATTATACAGTCCAAATTGATCAGATAAACCATCACGATATGCAATCACACGGGTTAATTTTCTTTGTATGGATTCGATTTTGTAATTATGAATCTCGTAATTAGGAGACCAAATAGTGGTAACAATATTGCAACGATATTTTATATTTTGATTCCTGGAGGCCTATTCTGGTTCTTTTTAAGGAAAATTCCTTATCCTTTTCCTTGGGCTTAAAGACTTCTTGCTTGACTGCAGTTTCGGTTGTCTCGGATAACAGCTAAATCATTTAGAGAACGACATTCCTTAAAAATATCGATATCTGCGTAGTTTTAACAAATATGAAAAAAAATATCGTAAATATTGCTTTAAAAATTATTAGTGAGTCATTTGTCGCATAAAAATGCTATTAAATGAAAAGAAATAACGAAATCGCGATGCATACATCATAAAGTACCTATGCAAAACTTCCGAAATGTCAAATGAAAGTGATTTAAATTCTAAAAATTATAATAAACTACACTTGTAAAGTAAGTAACATATTTGTAAGTACATATTTGGTACACCTATATTTTTTTTAATAACAGTCTGATAATTAAAACACAAACTCCTTTTAAAATGTATTGTCATTGACATGCAATCGGAATCGCAGTTAAGCAAAATGTCTTTAAGCCTAGGGAAAAGGATGAGGAATGTTCCTTAAAAAGAACCAGAATAGGCCTCTAGGTTTTAGAGCAACAGTCGAATTCTTAAATTTTTTGTAGGTACCTACCTAGTGTATTGTGGAGTTTTATGTAGGTACCTAGTAAATTGTGGAGATTTATGTAGATACCTAGTATATTGTAGATTTTTATGTAGGTACCTAGTGTATTGTGGAGTTTTATGTAGGCACCTAGTGTATTGTGGATTTTTATGTAGGTACCTAGTGTATTGTGAAGTTTTATGTAGGTACCTAGTGTATTGTGGAGTTTTATGTAGGTACCTAGTGTATTGTGGAGTTTTATGTAGGTACCTAATGTATTGCGGAGTTTTTTTTTAAATCAAATGGTGAAATCAAGTGTTTATTACACTTTCATTAAATCAAAATATTCATTCGACATCAAATAATAAATGTAACAAAATATTATATAAGTATCGCAGACGGAATTATTACGAATACAGTACACGCACAGATGCATTTCTTGTAAACAGCATGTTTTAAACTCGTTGTTTAACGTCAAAAAAGAAAATTTCAGAGAAATTGAAGAAAAGGCTTCATCGAATTTTTTACGAACAAGCCATAACATTTACTTTCATTTTTACGTTAGTAACAATAATTACCTAGACATAAGCAAAACAAATAGCTGTTTCTCACTAACATTTGGCAAAGATATTCTCAGAAATTAATGTGTCAATACACATAATCCCATAAATTCAAGTAACTTCATAATCTGAGTTTTTTTTCCATTGAGTGATGAGATCAAAGATCGCATGCAATTGTTCAATAATGAAAAAGTCTCTAAAGTTATATTTATTAATCAGATTTCAAGTTATATTTGCTAAATGCATGTATCAAATCACTTTACTGGGTCGACTAATACATTATTTCATCATGTATGTAGGTAAATACTCATAATATGTAGGTAGCGACTTCGTACTATACCATATTATGGTCATGTAATTGGAACTTTTAAAATCATTCCTCAGAAATGTATGGAACGATGTACGAATGTGGATGAAGCAAGAACGAGTTGTTTGGCGGTCCATCCTCTCTGCCTACCCCTGCGGCAAAACGGCGTGATGGTTAGTTAGCTATAAATTTTTGATTTCACAGTACTTTTCACAAGCGAGCAACTAAATATGGTATTTTTCCTCCTTTCCATATTTTATTCAACAGCCATGACATACTTATCTCTCCAGTCGGCCTGCTGACGACCGAACGAACTAAATTAACAATATTTAATAGACAACCGTGTTTATTATAATGTTAGGAAAATGTGTTTTACGTTTGAATTTTCTTTATTTTTTTCACAATTATAAATTGCAGTAATGTTATGTAATATTACAAGCATAACTGTATTTTGACCGATCAGTAGCTTAGTTGGCACTAAGTTCCCATCCAGGCGTCGTGAGTTCAATTCCTCGGTTGGCTAAGTCCGCCATCACGGCGCAGGCAACAGTTTACGCTTACTGTGATGGTAGTAGGAGATTTTCAAATATTGTCATGTTTTCATTATTCGTAACCCAGGAATGTTCGTCTATATTCACAAAAAAACCTTTATAGTTACGCAATCATAGAATATACATTCTTCCATTGCTTACTTTTTTTCTAAGAATTCCTTGAATCCATTAATATTTAGGTACCTATTTGTTTAATGCAGGGTTGGCAAAAACTCGGGTCTTTTTTTCAAATATTATTTGCCCAATGGGTTTTTTATTTATTATAATCATTATTAATATTGATTAAATATACTGTAGAGCCTTATGAGGGAAGCTTCGCTTCTTAAACGTATAGATATTTATATATTAAAAACAGTGGTGTAAACGAAGTACTTCTTATAAATTATATTAATAATGGCGCTACAAAATAATTACACATCTGTAGAAGAAATTAATTAAAATAAACTTTTATTTCGCCTTTGTAGTACCGCCGTGTAAAGGACTCTCTTCCTTGCCTTCTGCGCAACGTTGTACACCTGCGACCTCTGGGCAAACTACAAAAAGAATAGTATGGAAATACTTCGTGTACAGTATAATAACGCCTTCCGCATAATCTTTGGCCTCCCCAGATACTGCAGCGCTTCCAGTATGTTCACGGAGGGGCGAGTTTCCGGTTTTGCAGCCCTTATAAGATCCAGGGTGGCTGGAATGAGGGAAAGAATAAACAGCTGCAGGAATATCCTTATCATGGAAGCCCGCCTCTCAGTCCAGCCTCCAGCATCGACGCATACTGGAGAAATATATTGTCCCCTCATAATATAAGTGCCGCAGCACTTTAAAGGATTTTCATATACTTATTTAGTTAAATTCTTTTTTTTTTTTTTTAAATCTTTATTTTATTTTTATTTTTGTTTTATATGTGATGTATCACCTTACCACTGTCTCTCTTGTACATATTTTGTATATAAATATATATATTTTTTTTTTATAACTATTGCATATATATTTTGTATGGAATGTGTGGGACTGCACTAACCTGCCCACATACTGGAATAAACATTTATTATTATTATTATTATTAAGCAATTTTCAAAATAAATGATGATTTATAATAATTGACAAATTGCTAATACAAACGTACTTTATTTGTATTTAAAAATGTATTAAGTACTATTTACTATTACAAAAAGTGTTTAGAATATTGTTTATATTGAAGATTTACGGAAAAGATAATAAAGTTAAATTAATATGGACAACAATATATCATAATATTGTCTTTTTAATTAAATATATTTAGGTTCCTATGCCCCGGACCCCCGTGGCTTACATTTTCGACGTTTTTTTTACACTCCCGTCTTATGAATATGTTCTTATTCTACTATAAGAATATATTTTACTACAATACTGATATAAAAATTAAATAAAGTATGGTTTTATAACTCATATTGTAATTAATTGTTTTCACTTTGTTGGAAAAACCCACTTTAGGTTTAAAAAAACGGGTTTTTCAACAGGATTTTATGTAGTGGGAAAAATGCCAACCCTGGTTTAATATAATCCATTATGCTATTATTGTAAGTAGGTACTTTGCGTGATAGCACGTTGATGTAATATACAAATATATCTATAAAATCAATGTATTAAAAAATACTGTATTATAATACTTACATATGTATTGTCATCATTCTTGTATTAAATGTCTTATTTCAAGTTATGTTTTATGATTGGCGTGGTCTTGTATTCGAGTCCATTCTGGGAATGGGAGTAGAAATTTGATTGAAAAATAATACGATTTATTTATTTTAAGATATTGTTTAATTTTCAGCTTAGAAAGAAAAAAAAATTGTGTAATAAAATATGGTTTAACTGTTACGAGATTTTATTTTGTTAATATCACTGCATGATTCCCGATACTCGATGCCATCAGCTGAACTATAGCAATCTTGTGGATTACAAGTATTGTTTATTTTTATCTCTAAATATTAAAATGAATGTTTGTCTGTCTGTCCTCGATTTTCTCAAAAAATACTTTACCGGTTTTGCTAAAATAGCACAGTTTGTTCTTGTTGGTGTCGGGAAGGTTTAGAATGAAATCCAATATGCAAAACTATTGCTATAACGTTTTAAAATTAGCATGAAAAACAATGAATCCGCCATGTTTTATTTAGGTTAGCCCATAGGTGGTTAACCACTCTGGTTAGCCACAGATTACACATTCAAAAGAAGACGGTTTGTTCGGGTAGAATATTTTCAAAATTGGAAACACAAGTTGGTACCTACTTAAGAAATTTTTTATTTAAATATATTTTGAAAAATATTTTTATTTTAACGAAATAAAATTTTCAAATAAATATTTTTTTGTTCCTTTGTTCAAATATGGCACCCAAACGACAAGCAAGAATTCACAACTTCGTAACTTTATTCCAAAAATATATATATTCCCGAGCAAAGCAAGCATCAGCTAGCTTTTATAATATTAATTTTTCTTTTTGTATATCTCATGTAATATGGCAGATTAAGTTTGCCGCATCCACCCAGTCCTGCTGAAATAAAAACTTGATGTGTAGGCGTTTTGTTGGAACAGTTTTTGTTTATGATTTCATAAATATTGGTGCATTTCACTCTTGTTGTTTTGTTTTCTATTCAAATACCATAAAAACTGTTTAAAAAACTGATTTAAAAATTATATGAGTTTGTGTTATTAGGGATGGGTAATTTTTCAGATTTTCGTGGTACTCTAGAACAAAAAGATTTGCTTTCGTAATTTTAACCTATTTGTTAAGCTGCCACATTCTGTATTTCTATCCACATATTACAACTTCCCTTGAAAACTTGAAGTTTTTATCTACAAAAAAATTTGTTATTTTTTAAGATAATCTCTATTCAGATGTTTAGTTGAAACAGTAATTATATGAAATTCCCTCAATAGAAAAAAATCGCAAAGTATGCTCCGAGAAATATAATTACACATGTGGTTCGGTTATTTAAAATGTTACATGTATGAAAAAATTCACAGCTTTTTAAAATTCTACAGTCTTGAGATCTTTGCTGTTATTTTATTTAATTTAATTTTATTTTTTTTAATTATTTTTTTTTATCAAAAGTGTAAATACAACAACAATCTGGGCTTTTACGTGGATTTTTAAAACAATAAATAGTTAGGTAACAAAAATTATAAGTACACACGAATTATAAACAATAAAAAACGAACAATTTTTTTAAAACGTTTTTCACTATAATAAAATAGAAAACTAAAACAATATTATAACGCAAATCATCAACGCTACATTATCCAAGCTAAATGTATTAATTGTAGGATTCATCAAAGTGCTGGAATAGATGACGCTTTACGTTATAAATGGAGTCAGCAAATATATCAACAATACCTCCAAACTTGTTGACCAGATCGTGGATCCTATTGGTTAGTGAGTGTGACTGATAGTTCGTTGTGTACGTGACGCAGACAAATGTTGTAATTTGTCTTGTGTATTTGGTCGGTACATGTAATTTAATAGTGGCGACGATGATATGGCTGTCAATTAGGTGGTTAATGATTCTATATAATTTAACTAGGTTTAAAATTGTAGCTGTAGCTCAGTAGATTAGGAAGCAAGGTTCCGGATAGATCATGAGATCCTGGGTTCGAGTCCCAGCTGCTACTGTTACTTTTTTTTCTTTTCTGTGTCTTTTCGGTTTCATGTGTCATTTTGAGAGTTGGCAATTATTAAATATATATTACAATGAGGTTGATAATCTTTAATAAGTTATTCCAAAATTAAATCATATTATTTTTACTGGTATTCTTGATTGTCACAAAGTACATGTTATTAGTAAGAAGCCAGCTAATTAGTGCTTGTAATCGGTACCTATCTACCTAATACCAAAGAGATCATTACATACCTGAAGACGTATATTTTCATCGAAACGCCACTGCGCTGTAATCATCATTTCGTTGGTTGTCATTCCATGACGGATAAAATAGAGCTGTTGTTAAATACGTTTAGTTTAGTATTCCGTAGGTAAAGTAATGGTTCTGCATAAGTGGTGAAGTACACGGTGCTTTATCTGTACCGATTTAACGGTAATTTAGGCTGTGATTGTCTGCAATCTGCATGACGTGCAAGATCGTTTCCACGGTGATAGGATATCCGGGTACATAGCTAGAAATCGACATATTTATATATTACTGATAGAAGTAGGTATGTGGCGGGCACTGACATCAGAATGTATAGACTTTCCTTAACATATCATGTCGACGGCTGGAGACAAAGGTCACGTGACACCCATTTTAGCCTGGTTCTCTGCCGTCCACGTTTGTTTCGCGTGATTTTGACTGCGGTAACCAAATGATGAAATATTTATAAAAGAGTCAAACCAAATACTTTTTTAAACTTTCTATCTTTTTTACTTAAGTTGATGGCACGCCTAGCTCACCCATCGCTCTCGTATTTTGGTGTCTTCCCTTGCGTGTTAGTGAGTCTCTATTTATTATTTGCTTTGTGCAAGTACGATCAATTTTTTCCTACATCTGGTGAAATTGACCAAACATTTGAGGCCTGTCTGGGGCTTGGGAATCGGAAGGTCTTATGTAAATTGGTGACATCAGAATTCTTTCAAATCGGTATAGATAACACTTCTAACGATTTTGTATTCAGTGCTATTACATCAACATACATCATATTTACTATACAAAATCAGGGGTCGGCAAACCGCGGTTTATACAAACTTATGGATTCAAAACGTTCGTCGCGAAAACGTCTTCACAGCGTGTTTATAAAATTTGCGCGACTAAAGATTTGTGACCATTCCGTATTCAGAATTTCTATGTACATATTACAAATTTCCTTTGAAAGCTTGAAGTAAGTAATTACATGTATAAAATTCTCTATATAGAAAAAACTTGCTAAATATGCTCCGAAAAATATATAACACGTGTGGTTCTATTACTTAAGAGGAACGGCTGCGCTGCCTGTTTCATACAAAACTTAATTTTGGATTTGAGGCCAAAACACTCACCTAAACCTAATGAGCTTTTTTATATCAAAAAGTATAGTAAATATCTAGTACGAATTAGAAGTAATTTCAATTAATTTTTTATAACTTATTGAAGTTTGTAAACCTCATTGTAATATTTAATCATTGAAGAAGATAATATTAACATATCCCAATTCGATGATTAAATATTACAATGAGGTTTACAAATTTCAATAAGTTTATAAAAAATAAATTGAATCTTTCTTTCCAGACTTGTAAAATAAGTTAATAGATGTCTCATATAAATAAAAATCGGGTTGGTATATCCGAGACCCTATTCCGATTGCAATTGAGTTCGGGATGAAACTTTGCAATCATCATAAGGATAGCAGCCAATAATATGGGATTTATAAAAATGGAGGATAATATTAACAAATCCTGAACTTGAAGTAGGATATCGGTGTAAATGGCGTAAATTGAACTGGTCTCAATAGCTAAGTTGGTTAAGCGGTTACCCCGGATAGGTAGAGGTCCTGTGTTCGAGTCCCAGATGCGACTGAAATCTTTTTAATTTCTGTTGTTTTTTCGGTTTCGTGGTTCAATTGGGATGTGTTAATATTATCTTCTTCAATGATAGAAGTAATTTATTTATTTTTGTTTTACATTATGAATTATAGGTCATTAAAGAATTGATTGTTTGCGATTTTAGAGGCACATTTAACAATTATTTGGGGGCCTATGGTGATTTAAAAAAAAGTTTTACCACGTCTGCTTTAAAATAATAAGGAAATATAAAATATGTAATTAAAATAAGCAATATGGTGGACTTTCAATTAAATTAAAAACGACTAATTTACGCTGGAACACAAATTTGCCGTACATAATTTAAAATATCGACCCGAAAAAACTTTGTTTTCATTTTTATATTTTTATTTGCGTAATCATATTTACATGGCAAATTTGATCATTTAAAAAAAATATACAATAAACACGCAAATGATTTTCTAACTTTCCTCTAAAATTTTTTTTTTTTCATGACATATATATACTACATTATTTAAAACAAAAATAAATAAAATGCTTCACAAATGTACTAGATATTTACTAAACCTTTAATTAAAAAATATATCATTCAGTTTGGGTGGGTATTTTGACCTCAAATCCAAAATTAAGTTTTGTATGAAACAGGCAGCACAGCCGTTCCTCTTAATTTGTTATAGGTATGAAAAAAATCACAGCAATTCTTTAAATGCAGCTTAAGTCAGTAGTCTTAAGATTTTTGCTCCATTCTAAATATGTCGTGTTTTAATAAATATTTTTTAAACGTTCGCTTACGCCCTAAGCGTTATTTATACTAGCCCGCTCCCTCTCTCTTCCGTATTAACATATATCCTTTTCAAACAATGTTCAGTTTTGCTGGGTCTTAAAAACGATTTGTTTACTTAAGGCGATGCAATGGGAAGTAATGCAAATTCATGCCTAGAAATATCATAGATGATTTAATTAAATACTGCAAGTAGAACACACCTTGGCCTTTCGTTCAACCGCCTATTTTTTTGGTGTGTCTTTTTGTAAGCCTAGAAAAAATACAGTATCAGACAAAAAGAAAAGTTCAATGTCGTACTGTTCATTGTGACAAATCAATTTTTTTTTAAATATGACCGTAAAACATTTTAATACATATTTGTGCTTGGCTTTAAAAAATAAATTAAAACACTTGTTTTGGTAATATATAGTTTGCGTAAATCGAAATATGCGGTCGATGTTAAGCGGGAATTTCAACCTTGTCGCCACCTGCAAAGGAGCGCGTGATTTCCTTGGAATTTTAGCTAGTGGATTAAAGCATAAAATAAATGTGAACTCGACTGTAAATTTCGTACTTACATTACCCATACGCAAGCAGCACAAAGCGCCTATGTGTGTTCCCATTTCTTATAATTATTATTAAAACTATCATTCGCATGTATGGTACATAAAAAAAAATTATATTTTATGCTAGGTTTTGTAAAAAACTATGGGAAAAAACAAACACACTAAAAATAAATGTAAAAAAAACGTTTAATAGGTTTCCATCACTGTACACACTGCGTTTTTGATGGTCTACGCCATGAATTATTACAATAGTATATAATATTGAGATTTTTTAAAGTTTCACAACTTTGTTCTACCTCGTACAGACGGGACCGGTTTCACCCTGCTGCAAGCATATGAGGAAGCAATTATTAAATGTAGTTAATTATGCATACACGTAATTAATTAGTGCAAAAATATGCACTTGTCAATGAATACGGTCAGATAAATCAGGGATCGCCAACCTTCTAATCATGAAATCAATATTATAAAATCGCAGAGTCAATCACTTTAATTTTTTTCAATTTTTATTGGAATAACTTATTGACGCTCATGAACCTCATTGTAATATCTAATCGTTGCAGATAATATTAACAAATCTCAAATGAAAATACGAAACAGAAAATAAAAACTTAATGATAGCATCTGGGAATCGAACCCATTGAGACTAGCTCTAACCGCTGAACTAATGAAACCTAATTGCTTTTTTATTGTCGATAAAAATGACGGAAATGCTTGTCCCTATAATATAGATGTCCTGAGTTTGATGCACAGGTGCGATCGTAATCTTTTTATCATCTCTGTATTTTTCTGTTTCGTATTTTCATTTGAGATTTGCTTCAATTATTAAAAAGATGGTAATGCGTTCAGAGTAGTGGCCTTTAACAAATAGAGGATATATTCCATAAAAATACATAAAGGTAATATATGGATACCAGTGGCGTGTAGTCCATAAAAGCTGGAAAGCTGTATCTACCCTAAGAAAATCGAATCATATAAAAATAATTGAAAATGCTACAAATTTCTGAACAAAACAGTATTTGTCCCCTGAATTTGTGCGCTTATTTATTCAGCTGGCCAAAAAAAATTGCCATCGATGATAATGAAAAGGCCACCTGAACTAGAAAAACTACATTGTATTTATTTTATACATAAAAATGAATGTATGTCTGTCTGTCTGTCCTATCTATCAGTGGCGTGCATTGCTCTATGACCAAATTTTTGGCGTGTTTCCCGATTCTACACCGGTGCCGAAAGGATCAATGACGCTAGTTCCTCAGAGCATCTTCTATTAAAATCCCGGTAGAAAAAGGGCAGTATTCCCACCTGGCGTCTGTGCTCTAAAGATTGAAATCCGTTTTTTTTTCAAATCAAACGGACCGCCCGTTTTTGGAGTGTGGGGTTTCTTTTCAGATATTATGAGGCTCCCGACCAGAGGTGGCTGCCAAATTCTACAGTGGGGCGCACTTACTTGTCGTTTGGGTACCGTAATTGTTTTGGCACTGAAAGTAATGCCTTGTGACGTCAATTACTATCTCTAAACCATAAAACAAAGAAACATTCATTTGAAAATTTTAACCAAACATTTATTTTTTTTAAAACATATCTAAATAATAAAGTTCTTATGTAGGTATCTACTTGTGTTTTCCATTTCAAAAATATTCTACCCCAACAAACCCTTTTATTTTGAATATGTAATCTGTGGCTAACCAAAGTGGTGCATCTATGGGCTAACGTCAATACAACATGGCGGCTTCAATGTTTTTCATACTAATTTTAAAACGTTATGGCAACCGTTTTACATATTGAATTTCATTCAATCTACTCTCTAAACCTTCCCGAAACAAATAAAAATAAACTGCTATTTTCAGCGAAACCGGTCGAGTAATTTTCAGACAAAAAGAAATACATTCATTTTTATACATAAAATAAATAATAACCTTTAAGTAATAATAACACTTTTATGAAAAAGAACTTCGCTTTTCCCGAAAATAACACGGAAAACTGCAGGTGCCTTCTAACATCCATTGACAATTGCAATTGTCAACTATAATATTCATCGACCATTCATAACCCTTGCTGGAATTACCAGTTGTGCGCCTATCTCATTCGGTACAACTTACCCGCAGTTTGTATGTCAGCTATTTTTACCAGTCGAGGTTCTCATGCAACAACAAGTTGTATTACGCATTGCACCTCTCACAACTGCATAACTAGGCATGCACCATGCAATGCAGTCAGGTTCTAAAAGTTCGTAGATTGCACACAGTACCTAGCATCGACCTGATCTAGGTTTTAAGAATTTTACCTGAAATCTCAGGTTTAATCGAACGGAAATATGCGAACCTTGAGTTCATTTTCCGAACCGCCATTTGCGATGACTGCGTGAAACTGCGGGACTGTTTTCTTGGACTGCCATGAACCGTGACCAGGTGTACATGGTGGTCATTATTTCCCAAGCCGAATCACGTTGGAAATCTTTATCCCCGAGGTGGAAATTAAAGTTCTATCATGTATACAAAAACGAATTTAAATGTTGAGATTTTTGAAACTGGAGGATTGAAATTAAAATGGTACATATTAGTGGTGGGCGAAGCGGCTCGGTTCAGTGAGCCGGATCACTAAATCAGCTCTCTGTAAAGACAATCCACATGAAAACTGGACGAAAAAAGCATCGTGTAAGAGCGTCTTAAGGACGTCTTTAGGAGGGCCAAGGGAGCGTGGGAGAGGGCATGGTGTGGGGGGACGCGAACCGTCGTTCAATCGAGCCGGATCACCGAACCGGTGCACTACAAAGAGCTGATTTAGTGATTCGGCTCACTAAATCGAGCCGCTTCGCCCATCACTAGTACACATTTCCATGGTACCAAATCACCATACAAATTATGATGATTTATGGAGTAATAATGTGTGTTAGAAGTTTTATTTTTGGAATGAGATGTAAAAGAGAATATGGGCTCGATTTCGGTTCCTAAGGATAAGACGTGGTCTTTATCCGATTAGATGGCAATGACAAAACATTTTTAAAGGAGTTTGTGTTTTAAGTATCATAGTATTATTAAAAAGTGTAGGTGCATCACAAATATTTAACATGTGTAGTTTATTATTAGTTAGTTTACACTTGCAGTTTATGATAATTAATATTAGAATGTTAATCACTTTTATTTGAAATGTCGCTCTTTTTTGGCAAAAGTACTTTACAAACATCGTAATTTCATTTTTTGTTATTTTTTTATTGTATAATATTAATTATATACAGTAAGAACTTATACCCATTAAGCCACTGCAAGTAGCTTGTCAGCAGGAGTTTATTTCAACAATATTATATAATATGACAATAAATAAAAAATAATCATACAAATGTAGGGCAATATTAGGATATAGAGGCGCATGCATGTTGTGATCAATGTACACAAGTTGGAAAAAAAATTTAAAAGAAAAAATAATGGAAACAGCATTAGAGTTTTGTTGTTGAGATACTAGAGTTCAAGTTTATAACACCGATTTAAATAATATTATAAAAATATCAATATCATAAAAAATATCAAAATTATAAAAGTACCAATATAATAAAAATATCAATATTATAAAAATATCGATATTAAAAAAATATCAACATTATAAAAATACCAATGTTTTAAAAATATCAATATTATAAAAATATGAATATTGTAAAAATACCAACATCGTAAAAAATATCGATATAATAAAAATATCAACACTATTAAAACATTAATATTACAAAAATCTAAATATTATAAAAATATCAAAAATATCAAAGAATCGGCAAGTATTAAATAAATTGAGAATTAACAAAAATATATAAAATATCAGTACAGGTTGGTTACAGTGAGTCGGTTAATTTAATTGCATTATTATACGACAAATGACTCACTAATAAGTCAATATGATAATATTGAGTTTTTCTTGTTAAAACTACACACATATCGATATTTTTAAAGAATGTCATTCACTGAATCATCCAAGAGAACCGGAACCGCAATTAAGGAAAAAGTCTTTAAGC
>JAHDVE020000868.1:0-14185 GCA_022606495.2 Halesus radiatus
GTTGTAGTGGCGAGATCTAAGTTTTTTGTAGTTATATTTGGTTCGCGTGAAGGTGTCCCGAAATACGAATGAGTCGAAGTTGTCCTACATCTGGTTTAAACTCGAGGCTACTTTAGAAGTATTCGCATCGGAGAGAAGCTTGGAGAGATCTAATCCTTCTTTTTTATGGGATTTAGGAGGGACTTGATTATGCTTTTTCTTGGTATTGATATGAGACATTCAAAGGAAGTCCACAAAGAAGAAAATGAAATAAAAAATAAAGTTAAGAGAGTTCTACAGAAAATGATTGTTTATATGAGCTGGAGATATTTCTTTCGATAAATTTTCAAACTATCTATTCGATTTTTTATAATTCTTTCCTGATATATTAATAAAAAATGACAGAAGGATTTTGAATGAAAAATATTTTCAAGCTAAAAATCAAATAAAAGAAATAGAAAAAGTAAATAATCTTATCTTATATCTATATATTCCATTCCCTAGATTCATTCATAACTATTTAATGTAATCCAATTTGTTCCAGTTATAAAATACATTTGGTATTTCTACCTATTATTAGTTAAACTATATTTTCCTACTGTTTTGAAGTCATGAATTGAAAAAATAATTGCGATCTTTTAATGTTATATTTATAAAAAAATTGAATTTGATCATTTCAGGATACATATATATAAAAAAAGAGTAATATACAAATGAACAAAATTAAATATTTAATAAAAAAACATTTAATTTTTTTTTTGTTAATGGTCAATCTAAAATCATTTGACTGCTTCCCAAAATCATCATCTACCATTAGAACTTCAGTGACTGGAGGAACTTGCACAATTATAGCCTTAATAATCAGTACAGTCCTCTTTGTCTCCACAATCCACAACCCTAACCGCCAGCGTTACTTTTCAACGCCAACTTTATTGATAGCAAACTAACCATTGCCGATCGAAATTGATTTGTTAATACCCATGATGCCTTGTGAGTGTAAGCCTATAGACCGATTTAAATATTCAATATTTATAATATCTATTATTTTATGCAATATACACATTAATATTTATAATTCTTTAGTGGTTGGCATTAAGTTTTAATCCGAATAAGAATTATTTAATGTCGAGTTATAGTTTGCAATGAAAAAAGTGAGGAGAGATAGTCTGTTTTAGCCTTATGTGGAAAAAAGTCAATAAACCATAAAAAGTACAGATTAGAAAATAGCCATTTTGGCAGAACAAGGCTGTCGAGTTTTGGGAAAAGTATAGATTCCCAGATTACCTGGATACATAAAAGTATTCGTTTTATCCGATTAAAGAAAATATCAGCTCAGTTAGATTGTAAAGCTCAGTTAGATTGTAAATCTCAGTCTAAATTATCGATTGAATAAATTAATAATAGGAAAGAATGATGAAGAGACAGTGTATCCTCTAACTAATGTTTCTTAGTAAAAAAATAATAAAAAAATTCAAACTTATTTTATCGAGAATCAAATTATATAATTGCGATAAAATAACAATAACCACAGATTAACAAATGAATATTAGATGGATCTCGAAGGTGGCAAAAACCATAAATAGTTTGCCCAAGACTTCACTAACCTCCCTGCAATTCCATCTCTTGGTTTCAGTAGTTACATCACCGTCCTTCCTGTTCGCCTGGGCAGCAATTCGAATGAAACTTCTGCAATCGACAAATATACTTATACGATACTCTCTACAAATCCATAAAAAATTGCATTCTAGAATGCATATATATTCCTTATTAAAATTATATTCCAGCTCAAAGTTATTCCAGTGTTTCTCACGTTCAAGCTAAGATAAACTCCTTCCATCTCCATCTACAAACTTGTCGTCAATGTATGAAAAATAAAAAACTTATACTCAATTTATAATTACAATATTTTGATTTATTTAAAAACTTAAAAAAAATATTAGGCTGTTAAGATATTTGGGTGCATATTTGCAGTGATTGGATTATTCTACTCCTTCTTTCAGGGGGTTGTTTAAATGAAGAAAAAGAGTGATGAAATGAAGGTTTTGAAGAGATATTATGATGAGGTCCAATTGGGAGCAATCTACTCCAATTAAGACCTCGATAAGAGGGACTTAAATCATATTTCTTCAAACATTATCCACAACGAAGGATAACATTAATCAAAGTGATATTTAAGGAAAATTATTACATATACGAAACATCAAACTACATAATCTTTATTGAAATCAACAAAAAAATCACGGTCTATAGATGATGATGTTATTCTTCATAAAATATTTTTTTATCATTGTTAATTATTTTATCGATTAAAATAAAAAATAGATTATGTTTATATATAAATATTTCTCTGCTCATCCAACTTTCGCATAAGATTTAGGGACTGATCTACTGGGATTCAATTTTTATCGACTGGTCTTAATTTCGGTCTATAATGTTCGCAACTTTACTTCAAGGTAGTTTCTTTACTTTGCTAACATGCTGTTTCTTACCGCTATTTAGCTGCTCTGCTTCTGGACCATTGGACTTACGTTTTTTGTAAAATGCTTACCATCAGAATTATCCATATTTAGTTTCGTCCCAAAGCCTTCGTTCGTTAAAAGTGCTTGTTCTTTGTTTCTGAGAGGTTGTTCGGTATGGTGCAACCCATAATAGTCATTGTTATACTGAGTTTTCGAAAACTGGTGCTGGTTCTCTCTCGGAGTCTGTTGGTGCCTTGGAAGCATGTCTGACTCCCTTTTCTTCACCGATCCCAACTACTTGAGTGCCTGTTCATACCTGGTGTAGGTTTGCTGGATGACGGATTGTTTCTTCTGGATCGACTCGTTGTCGCTCTTAAACTTGTACTTTGCTAGAGCTTTGACTAGGTGTGCATTTTGTCTTTCGAGGAGTTAGTTCTCTCTCTCCAACTATTTTATGTACTGCTACTGGTGCTGCAACTTGAGCTGGATCTATGCGGCTGCAAGTTTGATTTGCCTGATTTCTTCCTTTCTACCAAATTAGTGCTAGATCATGGCGTTTTTTAGGTCATTAAGCTATCTGTTGAGTTTCTCGATAATAAAATCCTTATGGACTTAAGCTGAATTACTATTATTGTTTTAACTATTATTATTATTATCGTGCCAATGCGAAGGAGATGCACAGAAGTTGTGGTCCTGTGGGGGTTGGGTGAAACTAAACTGGGCCAATGTGGACTGTGTTGATAGTGGAGATTGATTTATTGTTGTCTGACAATTCTTCATATTCATATATTATAATTCGTAAAAAAATATATTATTTTAATGTTCGTTTATTATTTTTTTATTGCCCTATTTAATCAATTCTGTAAACCATTTCAAATTATATATAGATATATATAAAAAATTGTTGGGACGAAAATAAAGATGAAAAAAAAACATATGTAATTTCGACATTAGTTCAAAACATGAACCATTCAATTTTTTAAAAAAGTGATTCATTCATTATATGGTTCAAAATAATATAGAATTTTAGATGCAAATTGATTAAACTAGCTTTTTTTATTTTAAAGATTATTTATTTTTAATTATCAAGTTGATGTAAATTGTGCGTTAGAAGTTTAATACTTCACTGAGTTGAAGTAAGAACTTTCCTCCTCAGGCTTTACGCTGCCGATAGGATCTTCTTCCGTAACCCTACTCGCCCTTTTACTCAGATCTCTTAGACTCTAATGCGCTAACATCGGGTCACAAATAGGTTTATTACCGTATCCCTTGTTCAGTATCTTCTCAATGAACAGGATTGCCTCGCTATTTATGTCGTCTCCTCGGATCGAGTTGTGGGTGCCTTCGAATTCCAGAATCTATTTATTTACTCCTTTAAAACTGTTGTACAATTGTCTAGAATGATCCGGCGATATCAGCTAGTCCTGCTTGCCGCACATAAAGATTATGCTCTTATGTTCAGGAGTTTCGGACACTCGCTTAAAAATTTAGAGTCTCGAAGTGAATTAGCTCTAGATTTTCTTTTAAATGTCACAGTTTATACATGAATAGACCATCGGAAATAGACAGCAATATAAACAGTATGGTACATATGGGATTGTCTTCCCAAACTCCAAGCCGAGTCTTTTGATGCTCTAGAAAGGCGAGTCAACGATCATTATGTCAATCTATGAGCTCATTAGCAGGCTGACAGCACCCATGCTTCTCCCCCAGCCCACGACTTTCAGGCCTTGGTTCTTGAGAAATTTGGCTGCAATGTCGACTTCCTTCGATTATTTGATTCCGAGGGTGATCCACTTGCCTTCCCTGTTTCCGCAGCCCTCGAAATCAAAGCAGGCCAGTCCCACCCCTTCAGGCAGATGTCTGAGCATCATAGATCCTTCCAATCGGTTGGAGCTGTTGCCGTGTAGGTATAGAATAACATACCTTATTTCTTTCGTAGGTAAATAGAGGGAGAGATCGAAGGGTATCTTCTCGACTGTGTGGCTGAAGTGCTGTTTTTAGTAGGTACTGAGTTAGAGCATAACGGTGTCGTATCGGAGTTTTGGAGGCCGAATAAGAAGGTAGCTCAGCTTTTAGCAGAGGGAAGGTGGTTAGAAGAATTGGTAGTGTATCCTTTTTTGGGGCTGAGTGTCTTTTTGTATGGGGGAGGCATCTTCAGCATGGATGGTAGAAGTTTTCATGTCGGAGTTTACCAAAAAATGAATTTACTAACAGAAATGAAGTACTAATTTATAGTTTTTTAAAAATTGCTCACTAATATTTTCTTTTGATTATATATAATTAACTGGATAATTTTATTTTAGATAGCCTTATCGATAGATTTGTATATGTATTTATTTTTAGTCTTCAGCATGAGGCTGGTCTCCTGATTTAGAACAATGATTTGGCTTATATTAGAATATTTGATTATTATTATTATATTTATATTCACATTTTATTTTTATTTTTATTTTATTTATTTCTTACATATAAAATTTTGATCATCCTTAGAATTAAATATAAATAATATTACAAATATTAAAATATTGTTGTTATAGCCTTTGATAGGTCTAATATTTGAATTAAACATATATTGGTATATTTACATATAAACATACTGATATATATATAAATATATTTATATATATTTTACTGTCATTCGAAAATTTTAATTCCACAACGTTCAAGACTTTTTATTATCAATTTTTCGTAGTCTTCCAGAGTGACTTTCCCATCTCCATCCGTGTCTGTCATCCTCATCCAGCTCTTGATATCCTCCTTCGAGGGATTGTAGTCCACCCCCATCAGCTTATAAGTCTCAATCAGCAAATTGGGGATTTCGTGTTCGCTCAGGTATCCACTTCGGTCGGTATCGAATTTTTCAAACAGTCTCCTTGCAACTTATAAGCGCTTTTTGACATTGGGCGTATAACCTCTATTGATAAAAAAAATGAATGGATGAATATACTATGTATATTTCTTTTTACTTTTTCACAAACGGTTTGTCTCCGACTAAAAATTTGATGGCTAGATTTTCAAGGTCTTCAAGAGTTACTCTTCCGTTAGAATCTTTGTCGAGAACTGAAGAGTATAAAGAAATATCGTTGGTCGTTGGCAGAAATTATTTATTCTATAAAAAATGTAATAAAATTAACATGGTTTATGGATTTAGAAAAATAGTGCGATGAAAAACCATTAATTTGTATGTGTCGGCGAGCATTCGAGACATGCCACTATTGTCCATAGAATCAGAGTTAGAGTAAGTTCTGAAAAGTCGGTTAGCGATTGCTCTGGCTGTTGTGTAATCTGTAATTCCTCCGCATTACATTCTTGGAATATCCATTATTTTGCGAGTAGTATTATTATTTTAAATTCTTGTTTTTTAAAAAAAAAAGTAATTAATTTTTAAAAAATATACAAAACACAGAACTAACCAAATATAGGTTATAATACAAAGTTTTATAAAATTATTAATAGATATAGAAATTAAAATATATTTAGAATAGTTAGTTGAGTTCGTGGATCGGAAATATATTTTTTTAATTGATGTTACTTTAATATAAGATATTTAATATTAACATCATTTGTCTGCAATCTGGACTTCCGATGCGAGACTCGATATTTCATGCTACCCGGAAATCATACTTTTGTATTCCGAGGTAATAAGTTCTCTTCCTGTCGACCCAGGAAGAAATAGGTTTCCTTCCGAAAACCTCTGTTCCCCTGGTTCTATCTTTTTCTACTATTAGTGATTCGAAGCATTCGATCCAGCAAAATTTAACTGCTCTTTGTTATTTTTGACCATATAGACTTGGCCTGCAATCGAGTTCGAGAAAGTTGGTGAACGAGCAACATTATGAGGGGTGTTGATACTTGAAACAGTGGGGGTCGTCGTAGCAGTTGAGGTCTGATAGTAATTGATGGGCAGTTTACCCTGAGTCAATTGCTTGGAAGCAGTCGTGTTTAAAAATGTGTTGCTGCGAAACTGTTAAGGTGGTCGAGGAAGAATCATTTCCTTAGGCCTTGAAATGAGGGCTGCGGTTATATGTTGGCTGCTGGGATTTTCAGACTTCATAAACTTTACATCGGTGGTGATATTATGATCTGCTGTTCTTCTAATAAAATCAATAGAGCGAAGTCCACCACTATACTTTCTTGAACTTACTGGAGTTAGTAATGTGTTTATTATTGGAGATTGTTGAATCTTCCCCTCGAAGGCTAGATCTCCGGATTTTTTGAAATTATAAAGATTATCATTGCTGCTTGTTTTGATCGCTGCATACGAAGTAAAAATCATTGGTTATTAGGGAGCACGTGTTACGGATTTCGCGTAACTCGGGGTGAAGTATTGAGAGTTGACTTCTGGTGCCAACGTGGCTCTTACAACTCGAGGTCTCTCAGGCTGTTGTTGATAGCTAAAAAAATGATTATTCCGCAAATGTAAGATTGGAGCAATATTTTGGTGAGCTAAAGAGGAAACCCCTTCATTAACCTTTCCTGGTAGATAGCTCTTTCTAAAAGGGAGATCTTGTTGTTGGAATAAAATACTTTTGTTAGGATTGTTTTAGGGAATTTTAGCCGAAGGAATTAGACTAATACCAGATGTAGTATGTGCGAATGTTGGTTGTGGCTGAGGAGATTGCACTCGTTGTTGTTGGACAGGGTTATTATTCGAAAGTCCCGTCGTTGGCTTACTGTACTGTACGAACTGAATTGCTGGAGCCTCATTTGTGATTATCATGTTTGATTTTTCTGCACCAATATTCATCATTCCAGCTTTGGAAAAGGGCTGATGGGTATTTTGAGGAACAAGAGTGATGTTGCCACCCGTTCTTTCAGCCGTCTTAAAATCACTGCCTCTGTTCTTCGTTGAAAGGAGGCCTAGTTTTCTCAATTCAAGCACGATATCCAATCTCGCAGGAATGGTAGTATTATATGCGCGAGCATAATCGTTCAGGTTGGCAACTCCTTCTAAAAAACCAATCTGCTTATTATTCCTGAAAATAAATGACTTTATTGAGAAAGGTTCGGTGGACCTGTCAGTGTTGCGGTCAAGCATATCAACGATTTCAGACACCATTTCGGGTTGTCCTTTCCCAAAAAAGTTGCCTCGAATCGGATACTCTTTGGAGAAGTCGGGATTGACCCAGACTTTCACGACTCCCTCGTTGTTGATCCCAACCATTGCCTCGGTAACTTGGACGTACTCGACATTATCAAAGATCTCGCCAAATCCCCTGAGAGTTGAATCGTAGAGATGCAGTGAATCGGGAAAGGGGATATCTTTAATGTCTTTTAGTCGCAGGGGAATGTTTTCAATAAATATGTTTCCTTGGTAATAGTTGGAACACAGTTAGTTTTGGACAATCTACTGAAAATATCGAGAGGCAACGAGGTGGGGTTTCCGGTAGCGGAATTCGAAGACTTTGCGGAGATTCGCCAGCTCGGACAGATGTGTACAAGGGTATTAGAATTGTTCGATTTGCTCCTGCGTGGAGTTGCTTGTCCAGATGGTGGAAGTGGGGAGCTTGTCCGTGACTCGCCAGTCGGAGAGGTCGGGGTTTATTACTGTTGGATCGATGTTGTGGTTCCCGGGACCCGATGAGTATTGTTGTGAATTACCCATATCTTTTTGTATGTTTAAAAAAATATATCTAAAGAGTGATATATTAAATTTAAAGGTTAAGGTTTATTCACAAAATATCAACTGTGAAAAATATAATTGTTTGAAACATATTGGTTCAGGTGGAACAAAGTAAGAAAGGAAAACAGATTTGTTAACTAAAAAAATACTCTCCAAACATTATTTGCGAGGGATTGTTTTTGAAGATTGTACTATGAATTAGAAATAGATGTGACACAAAAAAACATTAAGAGCGATAATTAATATCATTTTCACTTTAACATTGTAAGTCCTTATATATTTTGTAATATTTAGATAATTTATACATTTATACATTTTTAAAGATATTTCAAATATATCATTTTCTAAAAATATTAATAATTTAAAAATATACCTCGATCAATTAATATGATATTTGTATTGACATGCCTCAATTTAAATTGATCGCGGTCAATAACACTTATATAACCCTATGCCTCGATAACTCGATAATAAACAATAGATTAATTAAAAAAATAAATAAAAACAAATACTCTAAAAAAGAAGTATTCACAAACAATGGAAATTCCCAACTCCCCAACTCCAAAATCACCTTTTTAATTGGCTAAGCCAAGAATGTGTAACTTGCCTCAGCGTCCCAGAGGCCCGTATTCAGATAGGTTCAAGACTGTTGAACTCACCTCCAACTACCATCGGGTCAATGTCGAGTTCCAACACAAAATCCATATCTATCGAGTGGACTTCGAGCCAAAAATAGCTGAGGACAACAGACCCCTCAAGCATAGAGTGATCCGCAATGCCACCACGGAAATCACTAATTTTATTGGGAGGTACGTGGTCTCAGGGAGCAACCTCTACAGTTGTAATGCTCCGACTGCCCACCAGCCCGTCGAGAAGAGCGACGAAAGTACAGAAAGCGCCGAACATCTCCCCACCATCCACCACAGTCCTGGAGATTCTACATAGAATTCGTCGACTCTGGTCACTCCGACCAAGAAGCCCAAACATGTGATCTATGAATGCACTGTCAAAAGCGAAGTGGATGGCCAAATTTACGATGTTAGGTTGAGGTTGGCCCGAGTAATAGAGATGTCGGATCTGAAGAAAGAGAACAGAGAGTCGAATATCGTACTCAATTTCTTGAACAACTTGCTCAAAAACATCCTTCGAGAAATTGGGTTTATGGAGATTGGAAAGAGCAAAAAGTTTTTCGATGCAAAGAGTCGTACTAAAATTGACAAGACTAATCTGATTATGTTTTCTGGGTACTCGACCTCTTTCAGTATGCTTTAAGGCGGCCTCTTCCTCAAGGTGGACCTAGCCCATAAGATAGTGAGGGCAGAAACTGTCCTGGCCTTCATCGACCAAATTTACAAACGGGAGAGCACGAAAGACAAAGACAGCAAGAGAGCACTAGTGAGCGATAATTTGGTGGGGAAAATCGTGATGGCAAACTATGGCAACAGCCGATATTGGAGAGTTGAGGAAGTTATCTTTGACCAGGACAGCAACTCGCTCGTCATTGACAGCATCACCAACCAGACTCTTTCTGAGTATTACCAAACTCGATACAACATCACGATCAATCGATCTAAACAGCCTCTCATTAAGGCTCGTTTTCACGAAAAGGATACCAATCCCGCCATACTTGTCCCTGAGTTTCTTTTGATGACAGGGATCCCCGAAGATTGTGACGAAAAATTGAGGAGATGCATTTCTGATACCACCTGTCGGGACCCTGCCCAACGGCATGAACGCATCGCTGGCCTCATGAAGAAGCTCCACATGATTCAAGCAGACTCACCATTGCAGCTATCGAGAAGTTTAGGAATTCAAATCGAGCCTGAACTCTTGCGAATCAAAGGCCGCAATATGGGTAATCCCACAATCATGTTAGGTGGTACTGCTCAGGTGGATGCCGCAAGAGCCGCTTCTTTCCAGGTACACAACAAACCCCTATACAAGACTCAAGTTCCGCTCTCCTTGTTGTTTGTCTATTTTGCGAGTTTTGATCCACGTGGCACCCTCAAATTGTTTGAGGATACTTCACTCTCTCTCAAAATTCAGATTAGAATCAGGGAACATTGTCTTGGTGATTATTCAAACAAAAACTCTTATGCTACTCTTGAAGCAGTACTTGAAAGCGACTAACATCAATGCCATAACATGATTCTTATGATCCTGCCAAGCGCCCTTAAGCTTCAATACAAGAAACTAAAGAGGGTTGCAGTTTTACAACGTCATAAACTAACTCAAGTAGTCTTGGAGGCAACACTTCTGAAGAAGGGATTTAGTTCTATTTGTACAAAGGTTCTTTTGCAAGTTGCTGCCAAAGTGGGGAATACTCTTTGGCTCCCAAAAAATCCTGATGGCCTCCACGCCAAATTCATGATCCTCGGAGTAGATCTGTCCACTGACAAGCAGTCAACAAAGAAGGTAGCAGTAGGTTTCTGTGCAACACTCAACAATTAATGCTCGAAATTTTACTCAACCATTCTTTTTCAGGATCGTGGAATTGAGATCATTGAGAAGCTGGAGGAGATTGTCCTGAAGGCAGCCACCGCCTACAATGAAGAGAATGGTTGCCTGCCTGACCATATACTGATTCTCCGAGATGGATGTGGAGAGGGACAGATCAAAACTGTGATTTCTGTTTAAGTCGAGAGAGTACTGGAATCATTGAGAAGCCATCTTGGCGGAATTCGTCAATTCGAAGGTTACCTTCCTCCTTGCGTTACTTTTATCATTGTGGACCGCATGGTCTCGCAACGTTTCTTCAGTGTATTCGAGGGTCGGGTGAGCAACCCGAGCCACGGTACTCTTGTGGACTCGATCGTGGTGTCGAAGTACTATGACTTCTTCCTGATGGCTCAAGAGTGTGGTCGAGGGACGGTGACCCCAACCTACTACAAAGTGGTGTTCGACAACTCCAAAATCGAGCAAGGCAGACTGCAAAGTCTGCTGTACGCCCAATGCTTCAACTACGCAAACTGGAGTGGGAGCATAAGAGTGCCTGCTTGCCTGCAGTACGCGAGGAAGCTGTCCACCTTCGTGGCACAGTACATCAATGAGAAAGGATTGGAAGATAGATTGGCTAAATTTCTATATTACATCTGACAAGATCTTTATGGCTTTGCATTTCTTATTTTTTATAAAAAATATATTTTCAACTAGATAATTAGAAAAATGTCATTATATTTGTCAATAAAGTATATATTTTTTTATATGGGAATATACATTTTTAATAATAGAAGATCTATCTAGTTTTGGGAGATGTATTTATCATATGAAAATTAAATGAACAATCATCTTACATTTTTAAACTGTATCTTTTATTTAATTAGTTAGTTTTTCATAATTCATATCAAATATTTACTCACACACTAATTTGATAGATTAAATTTAGATTACTAATTTTAAGTATCGAAGTACCTTTTTGTTTTGCTATACGTAGAATATATAGGAAGCAAAGAAACAGATATATATTGGTTACATGATAAAAAATAAACTAGCATTATATCCGCAAATATACATTAAAACTCAAAACATAATATTTATTAAATTAGGAAACAAAATGAAACCAATGATATTTCACATTGATTAAAAAAAAAAAAAAAAAAATATATATATTAAATTAAACTAAATAATACAAAACAAAAATAGAAGTATTAAGTAAGTATTATCATTTATCTATTAAAAAAATTCAACAAATCATACCTTCGAATTTCAGTAACGACAATAAACTCTTAGTTGACTCCGACCCAATATTCGAGTTGAAGTTGTTCTCGATGGCGCTCACATCAATTTTTCCCAAATAATCCTCACAAATATTGTTTGTTGCTCCTCTCCCGCGCTAGTCTGTCTGGTTAAATTTGCATTTCCTTATTAGAATCTTCGACCCAGATTTCAAATACCTAGGTAACTTATTATTCATATTCACATTGCTAGCCTTAGTTGGAAGATTATTATTGTCTGCGATTTTGGTAACAAACGTATAATGTTCGCAATCTAATAGCTTCCTCAACGGTTTCTTGATTTTGTCTGTGCTTTTTTGAGGTTTAGTCAACTTCAGCAGATTCTGGTCTTGGTTGTTTTCGATGGCTTTGCTTTTTTCTCGCAAAGCCAACTGAGCTTCTAGAATGCTCGTCACGTGGGTTTCGGAAGGATTAGCCCCAACAGTACGGGAAGCAGGACGATTTGGTCTCCGAGGAGGCTGCTAGACAGTAGTATCATGGGAATTTCTTTGTTTGCTAGTCTTACTTCTTTTAGCTACATTTATTTGATTTTACAAGTTAAATACGCATTACAAATGAATTAGAGATGAAATTTTGATGGATATTACATCGAAATGCGTCCAGCACGATAGGCTCGATAAGGGAATGATGGTAAGCATGAGATTTCCTTTGGATACAGGGAGCTTTGAACTATAATAGTGGCGCCGGTTGTGGTGCGGATGGAATATCATTGGGCGCTTTAAGGGAGATCCTATTCAGTACTTGATGAGATTTGGGGTAGATTGGAGGAAATTTGGGCATTTTATCCTTCTGAGTATTTTTTTCAATAAAAATGTATACTAAATATTTTTTTTGATGTCTCGAATATATATTCTTATTAATATTATATTTTTTGTTTTTTCTTGTATATTTTATTTCAAACTCTTTATTATTTAAAAAACCGAGTGAAGAGGAATCATGTCAGTATAATTATAATTAGCTTATTTCACGCAATTGATTAAATACTAAAAATTAATCAAAATATCATCAAAGTTAATAATAGCAGAATTAAATGCTTTAAAGTAATATAGAAGAAGGAAAAAAAGAAAAAAAGATTTATGTGTATTAAATCTAAAACGATGTTAATATTTTAATTGATGGTGGTAACTATAATCGAACATTGTTTAGACAATTTATGATAGGACAGAATAGATATGTGGTATTACTTTCTTTTCCTTCCATCCGTTCCTACACCCGTGTCCTTCATAAGTTTGTCTAATATTATCAACATCATTTCATTAGGCCTACATCCACCGACAGGGGGATAAGGCAAGTATTATGGAAATATACGATAGAAATATTCTAAAATTTGCGAAAGATTATCGTATCATTGATTTATTTATTATTATATTACTGCATGGCGTATTTTCCAAAGGAATTCTCCGATACTGGTGGGTGAAGCGAGACAATAGATAATAAATATATTGGTAATGTTCTCAAAGTACATTAAACTTTGAGTTATCCCTATACAAAAAGATTAGCATCTAAAAATATCAAATTTGCCCAATCTTGAAGTGCCTCAGCATCCCTCTCTCAAATTAATTATCTACAAAGACATTAACTAATATTGTTAAAGCAGGTTCAATTAAGTAAGAGTTTTTCATAATTTTATTAGTTAGTAAATTTGGATATCATATTTTTTGTCGTAAGAATGTTATCCCATATCGTCTTTAATTTGGTAGTCCAATAATAATTTAATTTAATAATTTCCTGATGATACAAAGATCAAGAAGGTAGGAGCGATACTGGCGGGAATTTGTGGCCCGAAAGTGACGAGAGAGCAGTGGTCCTCAGCCTCATAGAAACAGTGTTTGCCCTACTTTCTCCAAGAAGATGAGGCTTAAGTCAAATAAATATAGAGTGTGGAATCAGACAAATGGAGACCCAAAAAGAAATTAAATATTTTGTCTAATTTCCATATTTTTATACTTTTATATTTCAATTAATATGTTTCGGTATTTTATTCATTTTTTTTTTGTATATGCCTAATATTTAATTTTTTAAAAATTATTGTCGACTAAAAAATATTCACTTCATGTTTAATTCATAAAATATAAACATCAATTTCATGTTAAATTGTATTTTCAACTTCTGAACAGGAGTTGGAACACTTCGAATCCGGTAGGCCTCGAGGGGTCACCAAACAGCTCCTACTTATCCATAACAGTACGATCATAAAGACATGTTGAGGTTGAAAGCATTGAATCGACACCATTTTCATTCAAATAGCACCCCAGAAAGAAAGATACCCAATAATCCGAAACATTCTGCACACCGGAATTCGGCTACTTTATCATTTTCGCCACTTTTTTGCTGGTCAGGCTAAACATCATCTGGCGCATCTTCGGATCCTCTTCTTCGCTATCGTA
>JAHDVE020000869.1:0-12860 GCA_022606495.2 Halesus radiatus
GTGTTCGTGAAGAACTTTGTAATCATCATAAAGATAGCTGCCAATAATATGGGATTAAAAATGGAGAATAATATTAACAAATCTTGAATTTGAGATATGATATCAATGAAGATGACATAAATTGAACTGGTCTCATTAGCTAAGTTGGTAAAGCGGTTGTCCCGGATAGGCAGGGGTCCTGGGTTCGAGTCCCAGGTGCAACTGGAATCTTTTTATTTTCTGTTGTTTTTTCCATTTTCATGTTTCATTTAGGTTATATTAATATTATTTTCTTCAATGATTAAGTCTTTAAATTCATTGAATAACTCACAGGTTGAAAAATCAGATGGTTTTTTTTAGAATTATTTTAATGAGTCTTCTTTCGACTATATCCAATGGGGCTAAGTTTGTTTTATACGCTCCTCCCCAGCCTATTATTCCATATTGTGGAATTGATTGTGCTAAAGTATAGTAAACCTTCAGTAGCATAGATGTTTGTAAAATATTTCTTAGTTTGAGTAACATTACGCAGAATTTAATGAAGCAAGAAATGTGTGGAATGATGAATACTTGGAGCAGGTCAATGAGTTTGTGTATTTGGGAAGTATGTTTACCAGAGATGGAAAGACAGATAGGGATATTGAAAGAAGGGTGAATGCAGGAAACTCCATTAACGGAGGACTGAACGCGGTTGGCGCAAAAAAAAAGTTGTCCAAGGAAGCGAAGCTAGCAGTCCACAATGGAGTGCTGATACCAACTTTGATGTATGGCAGTGAGGCATGGAACTGGCAGAGGGAGGATGAAAGTAGACTGAATGCTGTAGAAATGGATCTCTGAGGCGAATGTGTGGTAAAACCATGTATGATCGAGTGAAAAATGTTGAGATTCGTAAAGAATGCAAGGCTGATGTAAGCGTAGTGAGCAAGATTAAGAAAGGGACGCTTAGATCGTTTGGGCATGTAGAGCAAATGAACGAAGAAAGGGTGTAAGGAGAATATATGACGCGAATGTGAATGGAAGAAGAAGCCGGGACGCCCGAGGAAGATATGGCCCGATCAAGTGAATCAAATACTCGAGTCGGGCCATGTCAGAAGTCGGAATAACAGAAGAGAATGTATGAGGCGTTGTATGAATGTGAATGAAGCAAGAAGTGTATGCCAAGATCGAGTTGTTTGGCGGTCCGTCCTCTCTGCCTACCCCTTCGGGGAAACGGCGTGATGGTTAGTTAGTTAGTTAGTTAAGAAATGTGTGCGTAAACAGATTTATATGGCGGTCTGTCCTACTCGTACTTACCTACTTCTTCGGAGAAACGGCTTGATGATTAGTTACCTAGTTATTTGCTAGGAAAAAATTACTTAACTTATAATTAGTATTACCTGGTATCAAGCTTTGTTTTCTGGTGATTTTTATATCCATAAGGATAATTGGTGAGTAAATTATTTAGTTCGTCATAGAATCACTGAGATAAATAATCACTGTCACTTAACTGACACAAACTACAACAAATTAATAAGAAATTTAATGTATACATGTGTATTATTAATTGAAAACCAGTCTTTAATTGAAAGCATATTACTCAGTTTAATACCCGATATGCATAGCGAAGCTAGCCGTTAGTACTTATCTAAAGACATTATTTGAAAAACTAGAAACTTTTCGTAGTCCGCAACTTTGTAAATAACCATAAATATTTGTAAATGTAAATAATTATTATCGAAAATCTCACATAAAATAATGCTTCAAATGAATACCCTCTCTTCTGTTGCCAATATCCTTCTAATAAATATAATATCAATGACAAATATGATTTAAGAAGTAACTGTAATATCATGAAATGTGCAGTGTTTTCTAATATTGTGTCCTGTGCGTGCAAAATTATATTTTTTCCAGCGAAAACTTGATAATTTTACGTTTTAATGTGTAGTTACCTACAAGGTAAGTATGTTTCTGTAGCTTTTGTACATAATAAGATAAACCCTTGCAAGTAGTATTTGTATTTGCGCCCTTGAGGTGATTTTTCACAAAAACGGCGCTATACAAGTCATCCAATTATTATGATCATCATCAATTAGTCTGCCCTGATGCGGACACGCGTTGTTGACTGAAACTACTACTAAAGAGAAGGACGAGTAACACGGCTCAGTACCCCATAAACCTGTCACTATCGTTAAATCATATATTTAACATTACTCACTAAAATAAATAAAAATCTAAAAAGAATGAATGAAGTGTATAACATGCTATGAATAAGAATTTATACGAACCATCAACAGTATTGAGATTTAATTGCCACAATTTTCACATATGTAGGTCCATAGACTTTTCGGTAATTTGCCATGAGAAATTTTTTGACAGATTTCCGGAAATTGACATTGAGAAAGTAGCCATTATTAGTATTTACACGCTCGCCACATTGGACGGGTGACAACATCGAAATTATTAGTTACGTGCTGTCAGCGGATTTCTCTTGGCATTTCATTTTTAACACGTTCCTGGATTACACCATTGCCTCCCGCGTTATGAAATTTGTATTAAGATTGTTATAGTGAACCTTAATTAACTAGTAGAAAGAGAAAATTATTTAATTTATAAGTAACCCGAATACCTACAATATCTACAAGAGGAAAACCCACTGTTTTACAATTTATAACATCCTTCAAATACTCGTATGTAATTTACTTATTCCTCGTTCCCATCAAGCAATGTAACCCTTATTAACTCATATATTTTCCCCATGGGTACCACTGTTCTCATTATATCTAACAGGTTTTGAATGAGGAAGG
Organism: Halesus radiatus; assembly: GCA_022606495.2. Classification (NCBI taxonomy): domain Eukaryota; kingdom Metazoa; phylum Arthropoda; class Insecta; order Trichoptera; family Limnephilidae; genus Halesus; species Halesus radiatus. Next base: position 2,763 of record JAHDVE020000869.1, read on the forward strand.
AAGATCCAATCGGTTCGGTTCATCAGGATTCTCAGCCAAACAATCATCAACCCTAATTTCCATCAAACGTCTTTCCTGCGCTTAACAATTGTTTCTTCTTCTTATCAAGGTACCACTAAATCGGTTCAATTCTTAATTTACTAATACATATATTTCTTCCATAGGTACTACGAAACCGGATCCATCCGCCCCCGCGCTATAGGCGGCTCCAAACCCCGCGTGGCCACCGCCGAGGTGGTATCCAAGATCAGCCAGTACAAGCGCGAGTGCCCCAGCATCTTCGCCTGGGAGATCCGCGACCGCCTTCTGCAAGAAGGCGTCTGTACCAATGACAACATTCCCAGTGTGAGTCAGAGTTTACTTTGTTATCACGAGATTATTTCTACGAATTCTTATGATCTTCGATTACGAGCGATTTGGACAGATGTTATGACATTACAGGTACATCAGAACTTATTTATCTTAAATGGTTACACAGCGGTGTTATTAGTGAATTTCTTATCCTCGAACTTTATTTCTATGTATAAGAAAATCTTCTTAACCATTAAAAATAATATTAACAATTCTTAGAATCAAACATAAAACCGAAAAGATAGAAAAGAAAAAGAGAAAGGCAGTAGCTGGGACTCGAACCAAGGACCTCATGATCTATCAGAGTCCCGGATGTTTCATTGTTTCATTACGTAACCGCAATCATTGTAAGTATTCTTTCTATTTTCATGGAAACAATAGAGAGATAGGCTGTGAAGAATATATTAAACATAATCAGGAACATCTCCGTTTAAAAAAAAAATTCAGTTACCTACGTGTGGTCTGATGAAATTAGTAACTATTTATTTAGTCATTACAAGTATATCAGAAAATTTAACTGCCATCCTTCCCAACTTTTCGAATGATCAATCTGAAGCACCGATCAGCCAATTTTTTTGCTAAGCATTCGCTCTGTTTGCCTGTTTCCAAGCTTTTTTGTCGTTGAATATCCCAAATTGTCACTGAAGGTACCCGCCCACTTTCATACCCAATAAAATGGCTCCTACTTTTAAGACAATAAAGTGACATCAAAGTAGTAACTTTCAATGTAAAATTAACCTAGATGAGTTAATATTATATTTATTATGAATACAAATCATTTGTTTTAAAAACCAATAAATAAACCAATAGTTTATACTTCACAAATGTATGAGTTAAAAATATGTTGAAAATAAAATGTTAGCTTGACTTTTGGTGATGCCGCAAAAGCACATTGTTCGTTTCGTACATTTGACATTTATCCTCCGTGAAAAACAAGACAAAACATAGTTTATAATAAGTAACATAAATTAGGTTTTCTTCAGTTTTATTTAAAACATACAAAAAACATGTTTTGATACTCGAAAACGGAAGTAAATACTTTTCATTCAGTATTTGAATTGCGTTCAATAGATCGCGACATTATGACATTTGACATTTCGGTGCCATTTATTCACCCCGTCGACACTTTTTACAACTAGTCTTCTGTTGAGCGGAACTTAATCCACAAAAATCGATATCCTAAGTTGATCTTAAATTTGATCGAGAATTTCGTTGTAAAGAGCGTATTTGTGCATTAGAACATGTTGAGTCAAAATTTCGGCTAAACAGTTGCTCAGAAGGGTTGAAAAAATCAGCCGTAAGCATTTAGTGTTGAAAAATATATAATTCATGTGACCATATTAAATATACATAAAAAGCGTTGTACGGAATCTAATGTCTAGATATCGATAAATAACTTATAAATACTAAGTGTTGAAAATGTATCATCAAAGGAACAAAAAACCCTTCACATAAATCTCTCAAAATATATTCATAATCTAAATCTCTGATATTCCTTCAAAATATTTAATGCTTTAACAAAAGCGGCTCATCTATATACCTACGTAGGTACCGTTCCCTCCCCTCTACGAAGACCGTAGGAATTTACTTTGCTAATCTCGCCCCACTGTCTACGCCGCTACGGCTCTACGACTATAGGCTCTACGGTTAGATAGGATGGCATCGCACCGGGCCTGTCATGTTGGGGAAAATAATTCACCTTATGGGGAGACCTTAATGGCGGAATAAATAAAGATATTATTAAATTTTATCTTTTACAAAAAAGCACAAAAGGCGTAAAGTTATAAGGAGTGAAAATAATATTATTTATTTCAGAAATCCTATGATTTATTACGTAAATTTGTTTTACGCTTTTTAGTAGCTGTTTCTTTTCATAAATGCAGTAATGTTTTTGAAACTACACACAATCACATAAGTAAATAATAATAATAAAAATAAAACAAATTGAAATTTGACAAAAAAAAATACTTATTTTAAAGAAGGCAAAATAAAATTTCGAATTTTAAAGGATGAATAATGAAAATGAAACAATTTAATCTGAAAATGCTTATATAATGATATTGATGCATTCACTATATCGTCGTAAGAAAGCAATATTGCTATAACAGCCAAAGCCATGTAAAAAGAAACGCCGAATTTTGAGGCTTACATATCAATTAAAAAACGTAATATTGACGAATTGACAAATTTTTCCAACGTCGTGCAGCTCTTATTTTTCACTATAAAGTCATGGGATCCAGGTAGTCGACGCAGAAAAAAAAACCTTTTGGAATAGTGTATACAGAGCATTCTTGTGAGTAGTGGTGGTTGCAACAGTATTGCTTTCCTGCGACGATATCATCAAGGTATTTGTAAATATTTCCTATTACGTTGGTATAGAAAATATTTACAAGGCCTTGTTTCATCGACAATGCGATAGTAAAATTGTAGATTGTGTTCCCTGACACAAAATTATGTGTACATCAAATTAAATTATCTCTTTTCTTTATCCTAAACCTAAACACAATTAAAACAAAGCGTCTCCATTTCCAAAGCTAGCAAAGAATAATCGTAGTGAAAGAATTTTTCGCTTTTCACGAAGTTGTAAAACTTGCAGAGCATCGTAAAGATTACACATACAATTATTTGTATAGGCTTTACTGCCGAAAGTCAGGCTGCAAATATCCATGGTAACAGGAACACAGGGGGTACGAGAGGTACTACAGGACGTATAAGGTATTGGGGGTGGGGTGGAAGGCGGGCGGAAGGAGGTGTAGAAAGAGGGGATGGTGTTTGGGATAAGAGCGAGGTATACGCAAAACGCGGGGACCGCTACGCGTGTAGAGATTTGCGGTAATGCCGGTTCTGACAGTGCATTAAAAATACTAAAATATTTAGCATTTAGCTTCCGAATAGCGTAATGATATTGTTATGAAGAAGTAATCTGTTTACTTTTATTTTTAATATATTACTTATACTGATGAGGGAAGCTTTGCTTCTTAAATATGTAGATATTTATATATTAAAAACAGTGGTGTGAACAAAGTGCTTCTTATTAATTCTGTTAACAATGAATCAACAAAATAATTACACATATGTCGAAGAAATAATGATATTATTTTAATTTAGTTTAAATTTGGATATTATTTGCAGTAAAGAATCATTTTTTTAATATAAAACATCATAACCGTTTAAAAATAATTGATTACCGTCATTATTCAGTGCTACAATACATCAAAAGTTTATAAATATATTGAAGACTTGGCTAGCTCAAAAAAAATTATTCGTATTAGACAATTAGAAAACATTAATTAATTAATTAAAATTTACTTTGTATTCGCCACTTTATTAATATATGCATATCAACGTGTTTCGAAAGCGATGATTTCCTCATCAGAAATATACAGAATAATAAAAAATAATATTTTTAGTATTCTGTATATTCCTGATGAGGAAAGCATTGCTTTCGAAACATGTTGATATGTATATATTAATAACATATATATATATATATGTTATGGTTGAGATTTTCACGGGTGTAAGATGTAGAATAATTTTCTCGGTTTACCCGCGTAATGTAGTCCTTAGAAGGACTTTTTAACTCCAGACGTTTCGGACAAATCACATTGTCCTTCTTCGGAGGCCTTATGTCTTGAGTTTTGTTTTGAACTGATCGCTTGAGCGTGTCCGTTCAATCCAAAAGTCAAAACCTAAGTGACTTAAGTGACTTAGGTTTTGACTTTTGGATTGAACGGACACGCTCAAGCGATCAGTTCAAAACAAAACTCAAGACATAAGGCCTCTGAAGATGGACAATGTGATTTGTCCGAAACGTCAGGAGTTAAAAAGTCCTTCTAAGGACTACATTACGCGGGTAAACCGAGAAAATTATTCTACATATATATATATATATCAATAAAGTGGTGATTACAAAGTAATTTTGAATTCATTTATTAATAATGACGCAACAAAGTGAAAACCAATATTTTGAGGAAATTATAGAAAACATTATTTTACGTACGATTTATTGTTGTTACTTATTTTAGATGTTGTTTTATGGATATAAGTAGAAATATTACAAGATTGTTGTGAAATATTTATTTTTTGATGATTATAGTTTGTTACATACATTTTTTATATATAGACCTTAACTGTATATTAATGTACATTGTACAAACTACTGGAAAGTAGTTTCTCGGAACTTTTTCGTTATTTTTTTTTATATTTTGTAAAATTCGATAATGAAAATAAAATAATAATAAATAGTATATTATTATAATGAAAAAGAATAAACTCTAGTTTTTGAACATGTGAATATCTCATTTCCATATTTATGTAAAATTTTAAAATACGAAGCTAGCAGTCCACAATTTAGTGCTGATACCAACCCTGATGTATGGCAGTGAGGCATGAAATTTGCAGAAGAAGGATGAAATTAAACTAAATGCCGTAGAAATGAGATCTCTGAGACGAATGTGTGGTAAAACCATGTACGATCGTGTGAAAAATATTGAAATTCGTAAAGAATGCAAGGCTGATGTAAGCGTAATGAGTAAGATTAAGAAAGGGACGCTTAGATGGTTTGGCATGTGGAGCGAATGAACGAAGAAAGGAGTGTAAGAAGAATGTATGACGCGAATGTGAATGGAAGAAGAAGCCGGGACGTCCGAGGAAGACATGGCACGATCAAGTGAATCAAATACTTGAGTCGGGCCATGTCAGAAGTCGGAATAATAGAAGATAATGTATGAGACGATGTATGAATATGAATGAAGCAAGAAGTGTATGCCAAGATCGAGTTGTTTGGCGGTCCGTCCTCTCTGCCTACCCCTGCGGGGAAATGGCGTGATGGTTAGTTAGTTAGTCAGCGCGAAGCTCATGGGTAGTATTAATTGTTTTTGTGTGTTAATTCGTAGAACTTAATTTATTTTTTTTTAAATTTAATGTAAATCAAATTAATTAATGTTATTATTAAGTTCTGCAAGTATTTTTAGTTTTTTTTATTATTGTTACAGCTGTTTCGGCGATTAAGGCCATTTTCGAATTGCCTCCGTTCGAAAGTCCGTCCTCAGTCCGGCAGTTCAAAAACAGCCTTAAACGATGAAACAGCTGTCACCATAATAAAAAAACTAAAAATACTTGCGGAGCTTAAATGGGTAGTAAATGAAATAATTCAAACATTGTCACCACACTAACGGTTCTCAGAATTATTTTCTCGGTAGTTTGATAGATATTTTCGTATCTACTCCGCCAAGTAAAATCTAAAATAAGATGTTTTTTACAATAAAAAAGTTTTTCGAAATCACACAAAGGACTCACAGAAACCCCACACAGACTTTTATATCTTCTGAGAAAATATTTCCGATTGAAAAAAAAGTTTCAACAATTTTTTTGTGCTGACTAAAAATGTTGACAATAATATTTCGCGTGCAGTAGAGAAATGATTATCACTTATTTGGGGCATATGTACGAGTATTAATTCATTGGAATTATAGCCAGTTGAATTGTCACTTGTAACGTAGGATGATAAGAATAAGGCTTTCTGTATTGCGGCTCTTGAAGAAGATTATCCTAGCTCTCTCGTAGTTTAATATCGAATTCCTATCTTATTGAAATATTTCATATCGGCTGTTGCCGGGAGATGAAATTATTTTGAAAATTAGACCATCACAGATGCAGATTACAATTATTGGGTAATGTAGGAAAAAAAATCGTTACTACTAGGTATGCGAGCATCTATACTAAAAAAAATTAGTTTTCTGAACAACAATGAGAATAAATTTCCATAGCGCAGTTTTGTGCAAGTTTCACCTCAAGTTGTTTTGCTTCCGAAGCAGAACAAATTCTCGAATGTAGAGCTCTGGTGTTTTGAAAACAGCTCTTTCTGCCTTGAATTTGTAGGATTACTCAACTATTTTCATTAATGGTTTTTGTGTTCAATTCGTATAACTCTATTTATATATTTTTTTGTAAATTAAATTTAATAAGGTTATTATTAAGTTCGGCAAGTATTTTAGTTCTTATTGTTGTGACAGCTGTTTCGGCGTCCAAGGCCATTTTCAAACTGCGGTTAAGCCACATTGCGACGACTTATTTATATGACTTTATTTACTCCCACCCAATTCTAATTTGGGCTGCTCCCCTTGATAATCAGAATGAAATTGATAGAAATGACGGAATTCAACATGGTCTCGGTAGTTTAATTGGCAGGGACGCCAGGATAGACTAAAGGTTCTGAGTTCGAGTCTCAGTTGCAACCGTATTTTTATAATTTCTGTGCCTTCTTCGGTTATTGATGTTAACTAACTAACTACCTAACCAACACGTCAAACAACTCAATCGTAGCATACACTTCTTGCTTCATTCACATTCATACATCGTATCATACATTCTACTAATACTCCTTTCTTCGTTCATTCGCCCCAGATGCCCAAATCATCTAAGCCTCCCTTTCTGAATCTTACTCATTACGCTTACATCAACATTGCATTCTTTAGGAATCAAATTCTTTTAACATGGTCATACATTATTTTATCACACATTTGCCTCTGAGATCTCATTTCTACAGCATTCGGTCTACTTTCATCCTTACTTTGCCAGTTCCATATCTCACCGCCGTACATCAGGGTTGGTATCAGCACTTCAGTTATTGATGTTATTTTCAATAATTATTAAATTTATCGTATAAGATTTTGAGGCCAGAGCCAGGGAGCTAAGTGCTCTATATTATCCATGGAGATAGTCTTATAATTCTTAGCGTTGCGAGAAGTTGGTTATATAGTTTTTAAGTAGGTACCTAGAAATAGAACTGAAAGCTGTAAGCGTTATATCCCTCCAACCTAACTATCTCGCTTTTCACGGAATCTAGGGAATATTAGTAGTCAACACATTTCTAAATCTCTAATTTCCAATAGAATTTTTATCATGCTGCAGATATTTCAACTCTGTTTTACTTAATCTACAATTTTTCATTAACCTATGAAAACGTTATCAAAAAATATTCCGTGAATTTAGGCAGTCTCCCGGCTGAGATTTTAATAAAATTGGGGAAAATTTCCCGCCAACTGGGGGCATTAAACACCCTCCGCCCACCCCCCACGGCCCATCAACCCTAAATCTTTTTCGATAGATTCTCGCCTTCATCTTAAACAGCCTTCCGTTAGGGTGTATACTGTAATTCGGAACGACGCAACGTGCCCGACGAATTACTAGGGGATGAATTTTTAAAAATTGTTTTCACGTTTTCTCAGTCAACGTTGATTTGTTTTATCTAGCGGCGCGTTCGTCCCGTTTAAGAAATACTTTTAGGAATAAATTAGTTCGTCTCGCTGATAATTAAAGGTTGTGTTTAGGTATGCAATAAATAAATAGCACGTAAATAAGTTAAATTAATAACAATAACTTCGTTTAAAACCGCCGTACTTAATACCTGATAAACCTGCTTGATTCTGTGCCAAGATGGGCGGTCCGTTTGATTGATAACCCCTTTGTTAACAGACCGGTTGCCATCTCTAATGCATAGACGCAATGCAGGTATTTTAATGGAATTTGCTCGAAGTAACTAGAAGCATTGATTCACAGTGCACCGGTACACGTACGCGAAACTCGAGAGACACGAGTGGAACACCTGTTCACAGTTGATGTCGGCTTCATGAGCACGGGTCGATTCTCCGACTGATTTTTGTGTAAGGCGGCTCGCATGTGGAACGAGCTATCGGCATCTAGTTTTCCTCCTTCATATAATCGGAGCCTGATCAAAACCCGCATTAATAAATCCCTTCTTACAACCCCTACCTTGACCCGCCTCACAACGCTGCCCATCCGGGTGGTGATATAGTTTTTCTGTCTTTACATCGTACATATATGGGTCCTCTCATGAGGTGTAGCATGGAAAAAAGAAAAATAAGGAAGATTTAGAAGTACCTGGCCATTCAGATCTGGTCACCAAATACAGCAAAAAACGTTTCAAGTAATACTCTGTTCCTCGGTAATAATTTTTTTTGTGTGCAGTAGCATAATTTAATAACTCTTAATTGTATAACTACCGAATTTGTTATCCAATTTTTTTTTTAAATATAGTGTGCTTTTGGCAATTAAGGAAATGATTTGAAATAGTTATTTTAAGTTTATCCTCAATTATTGTCACTATTGCTAAATATTCTCCATGACCTTTCAGCTTTCAGTTGACGTACTGCCCTTAAGGACCTGACGGCCATTGAAAGGAAGCTTTTGAAAGATAATAGGGACATGAGGCAAGGGGCAAGGAGGCATAAGCTTTTAGGCTGTATTGTTAAACAGTACTCACGTTATATCTTCAGGGCACACTCCTCGCGGACTGTTGACAATAAAAGTTGTGATTTTGATGCTATTTGTGACATTTATAGTACGGTGAGCGAGCACAATACAAAAATTCCATGTATATATGATGTATTAATATTCTTGTTAAGAATGAGATGCGTCTAAATGGGGAATATTACAATAAGAGGAACACCAGCGAAAAATATAATGATTTTAAAATATATATATTCATGTAGATCAGTAAACGCCGATTCTGAATATATAACTTTTATTATATATAATTATACGTAGAATTTATAAATCGTTATTTAAAAGTGAATAAAAATCAGCTCATCAAAGCACCGTGTTATGTTAGTACCATTGCATTTGTAACATCTGACGTCACGTGCGTATTCTGTTTTTAGATTAGTATAAAAAAAAATTGATTGTGTTTTGTATCTTAAATACGTATTTTTTTTTAGTTTTGGTAAAATTTAAGCTTAATTTGTGTGGCTTTAAGCTCTATAATTGTGGTTCAATACAAATAACTATTATTCGTGAAATAAATTAGAGTATTTATGATCAAACCAATTATCAATACGGATATAATGATAATGCTAATGCTCAATACTATTATTATTCTTTGAGATAAAGTTTCTAAAAGGGTACATATTTTTATTTGTTCTGTTTAGTTATTGTTTACCAAGAATATAACATACAATTATTCATGGTAAATTTCATCCTTGTTTTGACATTTGACATTCTAACCTCAAAACTGATCAAAACCGCCGGTCATAGATTTGGAGCGTTTTGGCAGGCTTTGGAAAATGGAAACTTTAACATTTATTTTAACAACGAAAACTAACTTTCGAACGAAACATAGTAGGTAAATTGTTCATCCCGAAGAGGGAAGCTTTTCTCTTGAAATATGAAGATATTTACATATTAAGTGCAGTGGTTTAAAATAAAGTATTTATTATTGATTTAATAAATATGACTCCACAAAGTTATTTTACATCATTTGAAGAAATAAGTAAATATATCGTCGCTACACAATACAAGCACCGAAAAGATAATCAGTAGAATTTAAAATCGGTTATCTAGTAACTTCGAGCACAGCAAACATGCCCACAATACACTCGTTCTAATTATCGAAGTACCTCGATTCCGAGCGATTAGATACGTTTAAATGTTAAATAGTAATTAATAAAAAAACAATAATTTACAGAACTATTCACTGAATACTGATCTTCTTAACAGCAATACCCCTATGAATGTCGAACCCACTCCGGATTTAAACAACAAATAATCGCATTCATTCGGCGTCAACAAGTCTAGGGGATAAATGGGCAAACAGCCTCCCAACTCCCAGCCGCACAACCCACTGCTAGCGACAGACGACACTTCGCAAAGAATCCGCTAGATTTGCGTCCGTCACGGTGTATTCATAAACCCACCCTCACTTCCGTATCTCGTCGTAGATCATATTAA
>JAHDVE020000870.1:0-122262 GCA_022606495.2 Halesus radiatus
TTTGTACTTTTTTATTCATGCAGTGCTATTGATTTAGCCTATTTCTATCGAAATTGCTGTGAATGGGACTGGTAGATTGACCATTTGGGCATGCACAAACATCGATGGTCGCTCTTCGTTTATATTTTTTCAGCTCTTCTTCTAAGCGCTGAATATACTCTGCCATTGCTTTCACATTTGATTGGGACTTGCGTCTTTATCTCAGCTACCCACATTTCCCCTCAATATTTTTTAGTATCTTTTAAAAATGAGTTATTCTCCTACTGATCGTGGTACTCCATTCCTTCATCCTATTCTCTAAAAGAAATTATGCCTATGAAAACAATTCTTGAAAATGGAGAGTCACTATTTTCTCTGTTTTTCTCAGACATTCTTCGTTTATAATGCTATTATCATTTGTGGCCTTGCGATTTTCATATCCAGATTACGCATCAAATGGGCTCTTGGCATTGTTATTATTTGTAATGAGGTGATGATTGGACATGCTCAGTCCGCCCGTTAAAAAGCTAGACTTTGAGTTATCTGTGAAGCTTTTCGGTAATATTTCGCTGATTTGCTAAATGGTAAGGTAGTGTTTTTACGAAAAGTTAAGATCTTTGATGGCCTCCAGTATGAGACCGAGTATTCCGTTCGATCTACATCTTTTACGTAATACGCGAATATCAATTTGATTATCTTTCCGCACCTCCAAAAAGTGTCTAAGCTTGAGACAGATGTCCTGAATAATAGAGTCTTCGAGTCCTGCCCAGAGATCGTCAAACTATTTCCTGATGACCTCGAGAAAGCTGCGAAAAGGGATGAGAGCATAGGAATTGGGGAAATAGGAGTTCAAGAAGGCATCTGCTTCGCTGTTGCTGACATAAGTATTCTGCATATGCTCTGGTGTTTCTAATTTATTTAGGACAAACAGTTTAGCAAAACTCTAAGTTAAAAAAGTGTGTGTTTTTTTTAAAGCTGAAAAAATATCTATGTTTATATTTAATTGTTATTTGTTTGTATTTAAAAATATAAAAATAACTATATATTAATAACTGACATCTTTTAACAATATTTATATTTTTATTTCGATAAAAACAATTATGTTAAAACCAAATACACATTTTCTTCTTTGATCCATTTTTTGCTGAAAGTGGATGTAAAAAATAAATACATAAAAAGATTGTTTAATGTTTTATTGTTAAAAGAAAGATACGACTGACTCTCTAGAAATAATATTGATGTGTACTTATTTATGTAATAAAATAGCAGGATTTTGATTTGTTAATTAAGTACAGTTAATCACTTAGGTTTATTAAATCCCTAATACCGAACTAATCGCAATTCATTAAGTACTTTCTGAAAATTTAGAATTAGATTCTATGGCACTATATATGTGAATGCTGAGATAACGCAACAACGCATACATTTTTTATTATTTTCAAGAAAACTAGTCTTCATACTTCGACACATACCCATTGTATTTCTTGAGGCTTTCCAACTCTATTTTCCTGATCAGCTCGGCCAAATGCACTCTTTGCTTCGTGATGGTAGAAGTGTGCTGGAGCTGGTGGATTTCGTTTAAGGCTTTAATGTGCTGCAACTATAACCCACGCTAATTCTAGTATTTAGCAATATTGCTATTATTACTGTTATTGCTAATATAATTTCTACTGTTATTTCCCTTCGACGTCCTCTTAGGTACCATCAGAGAGGAAAAATTACCTGTCTAATATTATATGCTATGATTTAGGCTTGCGTTGCCAGATAAGTGGCCCTTCATCATCCGAGGAGTCGGCAGATACTTTGGGGTCGAGAAGGCAGTTTGGGTGTTAATAAATTTATGGTTTTTGTCAAAATTAAGGATGCTTTTGACACTTGGGCTCGAACTGGAATGGTCGAGTGTAGGGAGGACATCCTTGAGAACATTCTCACACTTGAGTCGGACAATTTTCCTGGGACGAGGTTTTTTGGCCAGTTTGTATAGTTCTAATCGATCTTTGAAGGTATATTTTGGAAGGGAATTCTGAATCATTGCTTATTTTGTATGTGATTATATCTTGGGATTCGTTGATTAGTAATGTAATATATATATATTGATATTTGGTTCTGCGGAAGGACAGACTATTTTTTCTATTTAATAAATAGATTATATTGTTCTATAGCTATCTTTTTTAAAAAATTAGAATAAAATTCGAACTGAATAGATTTTCTTTCTACAAACAATTATTTTAAGTTTTTTTAAAAAATATTCTATAGTTTTTAACTAAGAATTATTAATTAATTAATTTAAAATAAATAAAGACTTACTTATCTTATAATGAGGATAGAAAAATATTTAACATCCTTTAACTTAAACATGAAATATATAAGGATATCTATCTGGACTTAATGACGATAGTCCAAAAGTATAATCAAAATAATAATAAAAATCAAGTGATTATACCATAAATATTAGTTTTATATTATTGCAATCAATCTGTTAAACTAAATGGAGCTTCCATCGATATCAACATTATTTAAAGATGTTAAATACAATGTAACTTTTGTCTTTCCTCTTTATCTCTATTTTAGAAAGGATTCATGAATACCTTCGAAAGCGAAGCCCTAGAAAATGCTGTTCCTCAAAGTACATTTACACCATTTATTCATTTGATTCCCATCTCTCACTACAGATCAAAATAGCCCCCAGAAACTTAAATATGGCCTCTTTCCAGAGCAGTTGAACGGCACTGCGTTTACTGTCAAAAGGGCTTCTAACCAAAAATCTTGGCTCTACAAACTTCGCCCCTCAGCAATTGAAGGCCAATATGTCAAATCCACAAATCTCAACACTCATGTGATCCCTAGCTACAACAGAGATGATCCAAACATACATATCACCCCAAATCAGCTGAGATGGAAACCAATTCCAAACGTGAAGGAAGGCTAAAGCAAACATTTTATTGAAGGGCTTGTGTCTATTCTTGGAGCTGGCGATCCAAGTATGAAATAGGGCCTATCTATCTACGCCTACAGTGCGAACAAATCTATGGGAAACACCTCCTTCTACAACTCTGATGGTGACTTCCTGATTGTCCCTCAGACGGGGATTTTATATATTACTACTCTGTTTGGAAGACTCACAGTCAGACCAAGGGAAGTTTGCACCATCCAAAGAGGAATTAAATTCAGCGTAGACGTTGAAGGACAAGTCAAGGGATGGGTAGCTGAGAACTTTCGAGGACATCTCGAAATACCTGAGCTCGGGCCGATAGGAGCCAATGGGTTGGCCAACCCGAAAGATTTCCTCTATCCTTTGGCATATTTCGAAGACTCAAAAGCATAATGGACAGTAAAAAACCAAATAAAATAAAATATTTACTTTTATATTTTAAATTGTAGATCATAAATAAATATATCGGATAATTCTACACTTGTAAATCAGATTTCAGTCCTTATGATGTGGTCGGCTGGAGAGGAAATTATGCGCCTTACAAGTTCAATCTTGAACTCTACAACACCATTGGGTCCATCTCCTATGACCATCCCGACCCCTCAATTTTCACTGTGCTCACTTGCGGCAGCGGGGTCGAAGGTACAGCGTCCCTTGACTTTGTAGTGTTTCCGCCCAGGTGGCTGGTGGCTGAACATACATTCAAACCCCCTTACTATCATAGAAATTGTATGAGTGAGTTTATGGGAAATATTAGTGGAACATATGACGCCAAATAAAAAGGATTCATCTCTGGCGCTTCTTCGCTACATTCCTGCATGACTCCGCATGGTCCAGATGCGGAAGTCTACGAGAAGGTAAATACATTTAATAATCATTTAATTTATTTGATTGTTGTTTGTTTGTGATTTTGTAATAATTAGGCTGCCAATTCTGATCTTAAACCCACGAGAATTGATGACAATAATTATGCATTTATGTTTGAGTCTTGCTTTATGCTGAAGACTACCAAATTTGCATTCGATTCGTTTTTAGAAGTGGATCATGACTACCATAAATGTTGGGAAGGCTTAAAGACAGTTAAAGTGAGTGCAGAGTGAAGAAGGATATGATTAAAATCATATATTTTAAAAATAATTGCAAGCCATAAATATATTGATAATCTTAAAGTATTATATGAAAACTGTATTTAATATGGAGCCTAAAATAACTACATAATAAGTCAATATGCTCTCTGGTAAAATTTAAGCATAAAAATTAGAACGAGAATATTCTCAACATTTTAAATACATCATGCTAATCTCAGATAATTTAGTCTCAAATATTTTTTAACATATCTTTTATTTTCAAAATGTAAATTTACGCGAATTATCCAGAAAACAAAATTCCTTTTTTTTTAATACTTTTTATAAGTATAATTGACAAAGTCACTTAATTGTATCTCTCTCTATTATTATATTAATCATATAATTTTTTAATTTCTCACAAGAATTGTGATTCTACATCGACAGTCTATACTTATAATGATTTAAAAAATACGAATAATTAAAATATTAAATAATCTCGTATAATTTGTAAACAAAAATATTCAGGACTGATCATGACTTCAATACACTAAGAGCCAATGCCACCCAAAGACACCTTTGAGGAGGATGATGACAGCTTTGATTTCGATATTCCCGAGCCAATAATCGACGTCCCTGTTGAACCCGAGGTGTAGGAAGCACAACCCTTTCCTGAACCTCTGGGTGAGAAATCTCCGGAGCCTGAAATCGAAATCAGCGAATAACCGAAACAGCAAGACGAACAACCACAATCGCAACAATAATAGCATCAAGAACCAGAAAACGAACAAGGGCAGGAGCAGGAAGTAGTATAGTAAATCCCTATCGCAGTACCTGTGGTGAACAAGAAGGTATTTTGGGTACATAAATGGGTGAGAGTATAGAATGTATATCCCCATCTTCCTCCTATTTACGTGAAGAAGTGGGTCAAAAATGTGGTGGAATAAAATAATAATAATAACACAGGCAGTCGAGAGTAGCAATCGATAGCCAAATAAAATGGAGGAGGACAAGACATAAACCCTATAGTCTAGAACGGACAAAATACCGAATGTACCAAATGCCAAAAGAAGTTCACAAATCCAGCTAATTTATACACTCACATGAAATCAGCATGCCGTCCTCTGCCTTCAAAATGATTTTTTGCTCTTTTTTCATAAACTTACAACTTATAAATCATATCAATTACAAAAGGTAATAATATATCAAAAATTATAAAAATGAGGGAGAATGGTTCAGTTGACCGAGACCAAAGTTTTTTTAAAATCAGTCTTTAAGTCGATATATTGAATCAAGCTTTCTCAGTTTTCTATTAAAAACATAATTTTTGAATCCTCTGATTAACAGATGACTACTAAGAAAGCCCACATAGCTGATCTGGTAAGCCATTGGCAGCGGTACGACGAGAAGTCCCATAAGAAATCCAACGTTCCAAGCCTATAGGTTATTTCCGTGTTTAAAATGTATCAAAAATGGATGGTCACTCTTTTTTAAGACCCAATAGTTCAGAATCATCGTGACTATCGGCATAATAAAATAGGGATCGTGGAAAAGAAGATTAACATACGAATCCTTCAACACGAAATCAATGTATTGAACATCTTTTATGAGGATATTTAGGGCACGGACTCCATGTAATACAAAGTATGTCTTAAATGTATAGGAAATTAGTGAGTAAATATTTGTTTAGGTAATAAAGTCTTACATTGAGGAGATATCTGAAAAGAGTTTGCGGTGTATAGAATTGACGATAGTGATTGGCTTGAGTTTGTTCAATTTTCTGAAATTACAATACAGAAAATGTCCGAATTTTACATAGAAGGCAATATCCCTTTCGAGATCTGTGTTAAATATTTTGTCAATATATTTCTTGACGGATCTTTGGGTATAATTCTTCATTTTTGTTTATTGGAACATTAATGTGTTGACTTCCAATAGTAGCCGAATGACCGCACTTCCAATAAATATGGAGCATGCGGGGGTGGCTGCTAGCTCAAGAGTTGAATATTTAAATATCTCCTATTGATGTACATTATATAATACAGATCTTAACTCTAGAAATAATTTGCTGATACCATATGGAAATCGATGATTGAATGAAGAGCTAGCGAGTCGATGGGGCGACTGAATATTGTCATGTAATTAAATTTTGGTGAATTGAGAGACAATATTCTCCTTGGTAGATTTACTTTGTTAAAACGTATCATTGGGGGTTTTTAGATATCCTATTTTTTCCTAATATTATACTATAATAGTTATTCGGTTCTTTATCAAAAGTAAACAAATTAACAAGAAAATCCTTATAGAGTTAATAAATAATATTTGAAATATAGATTCGGGTAAAATACATTGAATATAAAAACCACGAAATATGAGCAAGTAAACTCAAATTTGATATTTTTAAAACTTTATTTCTCTTATGTTAAATTTTTTTTAATGTTTATATTGGTTATAATTATTTACTATTAATTTCTAAAAAAAAAAAAATTCCAATACCCCTTCTCTTTATAACTTCAGTCAATAAAAATTTTCCTATTATTATCGTCATGCTACAGCAACGGCCTTCCGTTCCGCATATCAAACACACTATCAAAGAGTTAATCAAGACAACGAAGGATCGAAAGGAGACTAAACGAGTTCACACACACCAATAAGAGCAGAATCATATCCATATCCATCATAGAATATTGACATTACAGCCTGAAATTGATATTAAAGCCGATGTATTGCTACCTCGCCGGCAAAACGTTAATAAAATTTCAGTAACCGAGAAGATTGGATTCCACAAGCATCAAAAACGAAGCTAGAATTTAGTGATGATGAAGCAAAACAATCAAAACCCTTGCCTGCACAATCCTGAATCAACAAGGCACGGTCCATCAACCCAACTTTCTAAGACAAATATACAGGAACCTAAAATGTTTCCTTTTCGTAAATGTGAGAGTCTCATCTAAATTCCGCTGCTACCGCTGTATAGAATTAATGATGTCCAAGAAGCTTACCGAAACTAGTTTACTGCTAGGAAGAAATAACGGAGCATCACCAGAGAGCCACATAAAGCAAATATTAACATCGCAAACTCTGTGAATGTATTTCGAAAAGCAGGAAGTCAGAAGACTTTTATACCTCACCATGAATTATTCTATCCTTTTCCAAATCATCAATTATCTATGAAATTTGTAGCAAATAAAAACTGTCACGAAAACTACAATAAATCTTTGCATCACTTCCTTTCGACCAAATAAAACTCTGAAAGTATTTCGGAAGCCGCCCTTGCACAAAGATAGACTAACCCTGGTGTGTCCAACACTCAGTTCCAACTCAAATGTGTTAAATAATTCAGAGAATGTGAATCTGTGAACAATTCCCAATCAACTTAAAGCAGGATATCTATCGTGGATTGGAAAGTTTCACTAAACGAGAAAGGCAAAACAAGCTTTGAAGATTGTTTAGAGGCTTTGGAAATAGGATCGTATAATAAGCAGCGAGTTCTGTGATAGTACGATATACAAAAGTATACAAAAAATTAAAGGGAGGAGAGATTTATGAATCAAGAAAAGAAAAATGTATTTTTTGAATACATTTGATATTTGTTTATTTTAAACCGATGTTAATTATTTACATTTTTTTCAATATTTTAATAATATTATAAATTTATTGTGCATTGATTTAATAAAAAACCAACTATTTTTAAAAATATCTATCCCATAGAGAATATAATCCTGATCTAGTTCGAAAGTGCTCCTATTATTCAACCTCTTGAATTATTGAAACATGGAATTAGTTTGAAAAGATGGATTGATAAACACATAAAATTAATTTAATTAATTATTGAATTATCTAATAAAAAAAAGATATATATTTATTTAAATATAAAAATAAATTCAATTTATATAAAATAATAATGAAGGTACAAGGATTGCTGATCCCAACCAAATTTATATCATTGATGCTCCATCTCGTGGTCACCACAATGATATTCTATAGCTATGTACAACTACTTATATCAACTGAATACTCCTTTATTAAAATTATTGTTTCGCTATTCTAGGTTGACAATATCAAAGCAACGTACCCGCTTCTCACGTCCAAATCTGACACCTTGTTCACAGGTGCAAAAGTGAGTGTCATGTTCGCCAACTCGCTAACACTCATATTTCTGGTGATTGAGATAATTATATTGTTTAATGGAATTAATCTATTCCGGGAGAAGCTTACCCTCATCAGTACAGTTTTTGACAAATATAATAATCCATCGTTCCTCTGCATATTTTTTAGTATCTACTCTGCACTTGGTTGGCACGATATTCTATGCATCTTATAGCTTCCAGCGATGGAACTTTTATACTATCTGGTATATTTGGGCTGTGTTCAGGTAACCAAAAAAAGATAACCTTAAATAAAACTCTCTTATTTTAATTATAAATAATTTAGTTTGTTTCCCTTCATACTCGAAATAATAACTGCAATAAGTTCTCGTCTTAAATATCGAAATTGGAATTGATTCTGGCTTTTTTTAATACTAAATCAAAATTGTAGATAAAACAAATATCTAAATTATAATAATAACGAATATAGAAATATTACCTCAAAGATAGTTGTAAGGATATTGTCATCATTAAAAAAAATGAAATATCAATTTCATCATTTGAAGACAATTTGTTTGGGGGGTGTTGAGTTTTATATTTTTTATCAGAAATCTAAAGGGATTCATGCCGAAAAATAAATTAATTTCAGTTTAAATGTGTCCCGCTATTGTGTGGTGAATTTCGTTATTATGATGAAATAATAATGGGAGAGGTTAATTTTGATTTGTTTTGTTCTGTAATTTTATAGTTTTTCGAAATTTGTTATAATTGAACCTATCAACAATTAGTTTTTTAAAAAATCATGAAATCAAGATTTTTATATTTTTGTTTACAAAAGTAAAGTAGATAATTTTAAAAATCTACCAAAAAAAAAGTGGGAGTTTTAATTTATTAAAAAATAACATAAAGATATTTCAACTCCAGGCTAGTTATTATCCATTATATCCGAACTTAAATGTAAACAACAATAAAATAAACAAAATAACTGGTTAATTTATTGATGGCTGGATATACAAAGTATCCAGCATCAATTTCGATGGCTATAATTTTGTCTAAAAAACACAAGCAAAGATTTGAAAAGAGTTTTAACGAATGGCTCTTTTGTGACTCAAATGGTATTCATAAAATTATAATCTAATAGATGACTTTTCCTTATTTTGTTTATCTATAAATAAATTTACAATTTTTGACAAAACACTTAAAAAAACTCTCCAATTTTCCTTGGTAAATTAAATGCTTTCACTATGCCATAATTTCTATTCCTCATTATTTTAAATTTTTTATATTAGTTTGTTAACAATTTTTTTAAATAACTGATTTATATTTTTTTTTTTTTAATATTCATATAAACAAATAAAATACTCTTGAAAGATGTTGCAACTGAGCCAAGTTGTTGAAACATAAAAATTCTACTGAGCCTCACTCGAAATTAAAAAAAAAAAATAGGTAAAAATTCATTTTTGAGCGATGTTTTCACTGTGCCTTTGGTTATTTGACATAAAGGAAGTTCGATGAAATATACATATAATAAAGAAAAAATAGTTTTTGAAAATAAATAATCATTGTTTCTTACTTATTAGATCTTTAAAAAAAAGTTTAAGAACCATCGATATAATATACTTTTTATATTAATTATTATCAATATTTATATATATCTATTTATATTCAAATCCTCTCTCACCTCGGAAAGCAACATGTCAGAAGGTAATTCATTTAAGCTGCTGGAAAAGGGCTCCAACAGCGAGATATTCCTATACAAGGACAACGTGGTGCTTAAAATGGTGGATGTAAATTACCCCAAACAAACAAAACATCTTAGAAATTAATTTGAGATTCTAAGCACCATTAAGCACCCCGGCATTATCAAGTGTGTGAGCCTCAAACGAAACATCTCCATCTCGGGGATGGACCCCGCATCAGCGCTAGTCAAGGTTGATGGCGGTGACCAAGCGGAATCCCGACGGGATGTCTTGATTATGGAGTATGCTGCAGAAGGATCTCTGCTGAGTTATGTGAAGCGAAACCCTAAACTATCATACGGTGACAGGCTCTGCATCGTCCGGCAGCTGGTGGAAGCTGTCAATTTCCTTCATGTAAATTAGCATATTGCCCATAGGGACTTGAAATTGGACAATATCCTGGTCCGCACAGGCCTCCCTCCCTCCGTGGTGCTGGCCGACTTCGGGTTCGCCATCCGATGCCCGCCCAGCCAACTAGGATCGGCAGAAGAAGATGCCAAGGCACACTCCTACAAAGGCACCAGGCGCGGATACATGGCCCCGGAGTTGCACCGACTGGCCTAGCATCCGGGACAGCCTTACAACCCTTTCAAACTTGACGTCTTCTCTCTGGCAGTCGTAATTTTTGCTCTAATTTTTAACCGGTTGCCTTTCTAGTATGCAACGTCCGCAGACAAGCACTATTCCTTATTGCTCTCACAGCCTACGCTCTTTTGGCAGAGGCAGAAGATCGACCCCGTCCAGTGTCCCCACATTGCATCGCTCGCAGACCTCCAAAATCTGCTTGAGTCAATGTGGCAAGCAGACCCTTCTCAAAGACTGTCCATGAAGGAGGTGATGGTCTCAGACTGGATTGTGGCCCTTGAGACCGAACAATCAAAAAAATCCAACCCTCAGGTAACAAAACAACTGAATTCTCCTTCGTGCACTCTTGATCTTTAGTTGAAAAATAAGAAGAAGAAGAAGGTGAACACCATCGAGACCCAGAAAGAGCCGGCAAGATTGTTAGGAGTGAATGAAAAAAGCACTGTTGAGCAAGTCCTGGCTAAAAATGTGAGTGCGGACCAAGGGAGCGCAGGGGATAATAACAAATAGAAAAACGAACAGCCAAAATCGGTTTGACCAAAAATTTAAAATGCACTGGCGTTGATATTGTTTTAAAAAAACAACAAAAATCTAGATAATATATATGTCAAAAAAATATAATGTAATTTCACATGAAAATCAAAAAATTTAAATCTCCGCTTCATGTTAGTGGGGTTGGGGTTGGGGTTGGGGTTGGGGTTGGGGTTGGGGTTGGGGTTGGGGTTGGGGTTGGGGTTGGGGTTGGGGTTGGGGTTGGGGTTGGGGTTGGGGTTGGGGTTGGGGTTGGGGTTGGGGTTGGGGGTTGGGGTTAGGGGTTGGGGTTGGGGGTTGGGGTTGGGGTTGGGGTTGAGTTTATATATTGTTTTATTGGTGTTGCTTCTTGTCTGGTAAGGCAAGATACTCAGGAACTAGAGTCCAGAACTGCTGCGCCATATCTGTGTTCCAGACACTTCGAGGTTCGGTACATAGACTGTAAAATAGGGTGCCGGTCAAGTCGTGGTAACTGCTACTTGTATGTTGCTTCGGTAGTGGGCCTGGTCCAGGGTGAAGTAGAAGTCAAACAATATTCGTCTTTGAAACATGCAGGAAGCAGTGGGTCAGAGCGTAGAGTCGTGAGAGAGGCTGGCAGGAGATGATGTGAGAGTCGGAATGAGAGTGGTTTGGAAATGTCCATAAACCCCTATTTATATGCGCCGGGTCGTTCGCCGCACGGTGGCAGGTATCGGGTGGTTCTCTTTGGTTACCGTGTTTCGCTGCCATTCACTACGATCTCGTCAGTAAATGACACAATTTTTCAAGAGATGCCTCTCTCCACGTTCTACCCTCTGACCCAAACTACCTCCTTCCAGCATATTTATTAATTCAAAATACACAATACAAGAAATATCAGTGCATCCCCGACCTAACAATGTTCAGGTGAATCTTGTACGTCTTTCTTAAATCTAAACTTACTATTTATTCCTAATTACTTATTTTACTAAAAGGAGTCTGGCCTATCTTTCTGTATCATCTATTTTTCCATATCTTTGGACGTACTCCCGCGGTGCTATTGTAAACATAACAAACATACAATCATATTTTCATGTTCATGGCGCGGGGCGGAGGAACGTTGGGGTCGCAGGGCTCGGTGTCGAAGGCGGACATAAATATGAGAGCCCCTTCCTTCTCCTCTCACACCATTGTACAATGATAACTTATAGGAGACACCGCGCAGTACAGCAGTGTGTACCTACGAGTGTAGGGAAAATAGAAGGCGAAGACTATCATCGATGAAACATCATTGTCTTTTATTTCGATTTTGACCTCGTCCGATACAGTCTGGATGTTGTGATTTTGATTATATGAAATTTTTGTGTTTTTAATTAATTATTAAGTTCAAAGAAGTACATAATTATTTCACTATCTTAACTTAAGAAGAACGGCTGCACCACCTATTTCATACATAACTTCATTTTGGATTGATTAAATTTGATTTGGATCCAAAATTAAGTTTCACATGAAACAGGCCGCGCAGCCGTTCCTCTTAATTACAAGCATATTATATTAATTAACTTCATACATATTATTCTCAACCTATTTTAATACTTATATTATATATCATATTACTTAATATTACATTATTCCTACATTGTTATTTTGCTCACTCATTTTGAGATTGAACTTTTTTTTTAAATGTTCTCACTCGATTAAAAAGCCATAATTCTGTTGTACAGGAAAAGAAAATTTAATGCCACCCAAATTTTTGTTTAATCCATATTCATACACCTTCTCCTATTGTTCTGACTCTTGACATTACCCAATTCAGGTATATATTTGATTGAATTGACAGAGTCATGTCTTTCTGGTATGTCACTGACTTTTTCTTCCATCCACTTTATCAGCATTATCCGTACATTCTTTTCTCCACCCATCTATTCTACATGTCCAAGCCATCCAACTGTCCATTTCTTAATCTTATCCATTACACTTACATTCCTCACATTACATTCGGAACTTTTCATTAATTATTCGAATTATTTTACTACACAAACCTCGGAGATCTCATCAATCTTTTGACAAATATGTGCTAAGATTACTAAATTCCAATAAATTTGTTTTATTCCAGGTCAAGCATACAACTAGCGCCCTTTTTACCTATCTGACAGGTTTTAACGATGATACCAAGAAGCTGTCGGCCATCTGTGATTCAATTATCCAAGTTTTCTCCAATCACCATGGAAACAATCGCATTATAATTCCGATGCTCAACTTTTTGGATCGGCTTCTCAGTTCTGGTCTGTCTAATTCTCTATTTATTTTCTGAAGCAAATTTAAAAAATTGGTTATTGTGACTTTCTCATATTTTGGTTTTATTTATTGCAGGTTGTATGGCCCCAATATTAGAAGACCCTGACAATAGTTTTGCAAATGATATTCTAAAGCATGTAAAAGTGGAAATGAAAGGATCAAGCACCGTTTATAAACATTTGGATTCTATCAGTCTTCTGTGTCAACTAATTCAGGTAAAAATATACATACATATGTGTGTATGCTAGGGTGTCCCTTAAGCCGCGTCTCCTGTGAACATTTTTTCGAAACATTACACAAAAACATTTGTTTTCATACACATTCAGTCTTCTGCTAAAATGTTTTGTTTAACACAAAACATTTTGCGTAGATGATAAGATGAGTTTAAGAATAATATTTTGAATGTAGTACATATTTTTGTAGGTTTGAATAAAATATCATTGTTATGTTTATTGTTTGAGTAATAATCTTTATTTTTATTTACATATTATGATTTTCCTTTTTTTATATATATGTACTTATTACTATTTACATAATTTTATTTACTTATTATTATTTACCTGTTTTTATTACTATGTACGTATTACTATTTACTTATTAATATTTACTTAATATTTAATGTTTATTATTATATGCTTATTACTATTTACTGATCATTATTTACTTACTATTATTATTTAATTATTATTATCTGATCTTTATTATTTATTTACTATTATCTACTTATTAATTTTTATTCATGTATTGTTGTTTGCTTATTGAAATTAACTGATTATTATTAAATTGTAAAGCCGCTCGCTCATCTCAACACAGGATTGTCCTAGTGAGATGGGTGGCTAATGTTTTTGTTTTCATAATTAAATATAAGAATAAATAAAAAAAAATTAAAAAAATTAAAAAAAAAAACAATATAAATGTCAATGAATGTAAAATTAAAAGAAATATTTTGTGTAAACCACTGGAATATAGTCAATAAATGTGTTTATCTCGATTAAATATGCATATTAGCACGACTTTCTTAATATGCACAAAATTAATGAAAAAAACTTTTTATTAGTTTAATTACATTGAAGAACAAATACTAAGAATTAAATACTTGAGTCGGGCCATGTCAAAAGTCGGAATAACAGAAGAGAATGTATGAGACGTTGTATGAAAGTGAATGAAGCAAGAAGTGTATGCCAAGATCGAGTTGTTTGGCGGTCCGTCCTCTCTGCCTACCCCTGCGGGGAAACGGCGTGATGGTTAGTTAGTTAGTTAGTTAAGAACAACCTTTTCGGTCACCGGAGAAGCGAAATAACACATTTTAATTCATTTAAAGTTTCAAGTTTTTGTATAGCTTTTAGGTTGGTTTTATTTTATTTTTGAAAAAAATCCAATTTAAGAAGCTAAAAACGTATATTATGTCTAATTAATATATTGTATTATATATAAAATAGATTTTAGGTTCTTAGTTTGGGTTTTTTTTTAGTAAAAATAAAAACTAACAAGATAAAGACGTTCTTATATACATATTTACCTCACGATGTGTACCTTAAAAAGTTATTAATATGGGGGCTGTAATGCTATTAGAAATTGAAGACTAAATAGGAGAATACATAACATTCAAATAATTTTTTATTATTATTGATACATAAGCAAACTTCTTATAATATAATATAATTTCGCTCAGCACACATAAACTAAAAAGCCGTCCAATTTATGACGAAGTACCATCAGACGGGACGCATAGTCGCATAGATAGACCCGTACCGTGCGGCGATTTAAAAAATGAAGCAAACCCTTCCCTCTTCCCTTCACCTGCGAGAGGAATGTTTTCCATCGGTGTCGGAATACATAAACATTGTCTATGCACACAAAAATGTGTATGGTAACGCCCCTTTGTTTTGTTTTTTTTTTTTAAATGTATTCAAAAAACAATCGCCGGAGACGCGGCTTTATACAGGCCAAAAAAATTTTTTTACGAAATCCCATATGGATACCCTCTAAATTTATTTAATCTTAAACACTCTTTAATGAAATACTCGGTACCCAAAATAACATTAACTTGTGCCGAATTGATGACAAAGAAAAAAAATGGGCGCTTTGTACCTCTCTGTGGACCTCCCCCCCTAGACCCCTAGACCCCGGCGACATTTGTTTATCGAGTAACGTATGAAACTGAGGAGCATGGAACATGCTTTTTCAAAATTCCAATTGATAAATCATTTGTTTGTAATAAGTAAGGATATGTACATATTAACAATTTCTAATTTATTAATAAACTCACCATATACGCCGCTAAGTTCTTCATTTGACGGAATGTATCAATTCCCAAAAGTCTAAATATTTTCTTGTTCGAATTTGTAACCATCTTTGCTTTTGTTTCTTGATCAACCTCCTCGTCAAATAGTAACAAGACGGCGTTTTTTATCAGTTGAATACCATAATTGCTGGCTTAACTTCTTTGCCTGCTTTTGAGATGATTTCATCAACATTTTCATATGCCTTCATCGACTTGAGAAAGCACAGATCTTAGTAAGGAGCTTTTACTGCTGAAATACTACAATAAAAAACACATAAATTTGTTGTAGACCACTTTTATTTTATTAACACTACCGGTTTCGGAAGCACCCTTCCTTCATCGGGAGAATATTATAACTAACCTTAAGTTAGTTAAAATAAGTTAGTCATAATATTCTATTTCCTCTCATTTTTTTTGTTTTAACATAAAACAAAAAAAATGAGAGGGTATGCTTCAAAAAATATTAAAGTCGAAAGACAAGGGACACACTTTCATTTATTATATAAACATAAAGGTTATGAAACAAGTGATTTTTTATATAAAGTTACGGATACATTTGCATCACGAATTCTTAATAAATCTAATTAAAATGCACGGAATAAGGGTTCTTATGAACTTTGTCTCTCACAGTAGATCAATGCAGCCAAGTATCCGAAGTTTTGAGCGTGACTGTTGATTTTGTACACGGATAATGGAATAAAAAAACTGAAATATATTGGTCAAAATCTAATACATAATCCATTATCATCATAAAGAATGTGGGATAAATAAATATAACACATTTTCTATCTTTTTTTTAGGTTGGAGGTGCCGTGTGTCACGCATCTCTTTCTAAATTGGTCATTTGCATCTGCAATGGCCAAAAGTACATTAGGAAGTCTACAGCCAACCGTCTCTACGATGCCCTTCTCATTTATGGTGATATGACAGGCATTTCTGAAGAGAACTTGGAACAGGTAAATTATGTTCATCATTCTCTTACGAAACTTATACTGAAATCTGCTAATAAATGTTGCAATCGCGAAAGTAAGAATCATTGCATCACAAAATATATATGTAGTTTATGTTTAATACTGTTTTGTTTTCATTTGTTTCCAGGCAATGCATATTCTAGCCAACACAAACTGGGAGTTGGAAGTCCCCACACTGAGACCCATAAGAAACTCCATCTGTGACCTGATGGGAATAGTTCACCCTGTGTCCATCACCCGTGTAAATACAGGCAGCGCTAACTAATTAATAAATTAACTGTCGCTTCCAAATTCGGCTTCACGCTTGAACGTGATTAACGCTTTAACATAGTGTTTAATGGATGCTTAGCATTTATTATTTCAGACTGCAGATCTTTCTTCGGCAATGCGACGAGGAAGGAATGGTGCTTCATTGATATATGTATTCAAAAATTCACTTGAAACATTTCGATAAGGAGTTTTTTTTTATGACGACTGATATTATTCATATCGTCTGTCTACTGTAAAACTGTGCCAAACAACATTTTTTCATTTTTTGTTGTTTTTACTTCATATTTGGATTCAGTAGGATCATATCATTTTTTCCCCATACTCGAAATATTTGTAAAAAAATAATTTTCGGGTTTAAGTGGCAAAACGACTGTAGCGTGTAGTTCATAAAGGCTGAAAAGCTCTGTCTACCCTAAGAAAAATGAACGATAAGAAGAAATGACAAAAGATGACAAATTTCTAAAGAAAACATATTTTTTCCAAGAATTTGTACTCTTATTTATTCATTTGACTATAACAATCAGCGGAAGATGATAATAAAATGGCCATTTTCAAATATTCAATGCCCAATTCATACCCGATCTTGAAAAACTAGGCAAATAGCACACTTTTACATTATTTCTTTAATTTAAATTATAATATCAAGCCACAAAGTGATTAAAGTGATTGCTTTCTTCGATAGTTATTGTTGAATATATAGGTACTACAGCTATTAGTGGTTAGGATTGTGTTACACTAAAGAATGACCGGTTTCCATAATTATAGAGCGGTTCTAAATGCCTTTTTTTACTACATGCTAATAAAATAAAAGGACACACTAGAAGAAAAAAAATCTCGAATTCCTTCTAACCTCTCCCTCTATTCACACTTTTAAATGAATAAAATCAGGAAAAAGCTCTCCTGGACAATTTACTGTTGGTCGTTTGGCACAGTTTTCATTAGACAGACGATATTATGTACGCATCACAAAACAGAATTTTCAGTTTTTTTAAATGCGTATTCTATTTTTATTTCATGTATGAAATTAATTAATTAAATACAACAGCTGATCAGAGTTTTGTTACCAATAATCTTATGTAGATAAAAGGGTGTTTATTAATCCTGTTCACATTTCTTACAGCTACCGTTGCTGTCTACTCAGTAGGTTCCCTAATAATTGAGTTTCTATCTTTTTTTTTTTTTTTATATGAATACCTTACAAGAGTCCCAAACTGCTCCTAACCGTCTGGAGCCAGTGAGACTATGGCATTCCCAATTGGGGAATGTTGTGAGGCTGAAGGTATTGGGGAGGGGAAGGAGAAGGGGGAGAGGAAGGTGGGGAAAAGGGGAAATGGGAAAATACCTGGCTATTCAGATCTGGTCACCAAACACGGCTAAAAAGCCATTTCAAGCAACGTTTCAATTCTGAATGGTGGTCTTTACCAGGGCGATACTGAGAGTATCTTCCACTCTGGAACGTGCGCAAATATAGTATATATTATTTTTAAATGAATTAATTGTGAAAAAACACAAATTAATTAAATAAAAATTACTTCCGCACGCCGGGATTTGAACCCGCGACCTTCGGATTCGTAGTTGAGAGCTTTACCCCTCGACCATGGAGGCCGTCTAATAATTGCAATTACATATTGTACAGATATTATTAGGTGAGGGTATTGGGAGTGGTGATTTGGAGGGGGGGATGGTGGGAGCAGACACAAATGTGTCGAAACCGGTAGTAAATAAATAAAATTACTTAACAAATGTACATTGTGAATAAAACCCCTCAAAACAAAATGTCTACAAATTGTTGCATAGTTTATACCCAAGAAATATAAAAAAAAACAAAACAAAATGTTTTTTCAATTTATTTACCTGCTTATTTAATAAACAAGTAGAATTCAGTGGGAACCAGTTTTTTATCACGTTTGTCCAGATTGTTTTTGACCAGAGAAAGCTGCGACTATTCTCTGAAAAGCCAATACATATTTATTTAATGGATAAAATGAGTACAGAGGCACATTAAAAATTATAGTCTTTGTGAAATAGATTATGCATGTTGTTTTTTAGGGACGATTAATTTATATGTATTTTAAAGTAATACGCTAAACGAGAACTGGAAGAAACTGATCCTTGAAGAAAGATAAGTTTTTTTTAAATAAAATGAGCTTTTGTCATAATCTCTAATATTATTAATAATTATCGATAATTACTAAACAATAAAGCTTAGTATTAAATAGCACTCGAAACAAAAACAAAAAAATTGCAGCAGCCGAAAATTAAAGTTTTTTTTTAAATATATACTTCGCACGGAATTAATTTATTTCCTCTTTATATGAATTATAATAAACACTAAAACGAATAATAAAAACAATTGTTTTATTGAACTTTTCCCTTTCATAGCAGTTTTTTTTGTAAAAACATCACAGTTATCTGGTGCCAAAATCTGGTGAATATGACAAAAGCTGCCAAAACCTATTCCATAGACAATTTTCATATATATTATGTAGTTAACAGAAGAATCAATCCAGTCGAGGGGCCAAGTCTGTATCTTTTGCGTTAGCTAACGTAAGTTAAATAGGTCATAAACAACACATTTTGAGTTTTTATAAACACAACGTCATCTCTTGCATTAGCGTTATGAATTTGTCTCTTAACGTAAACCCTAACTGTTCTACTTCTTACTCGATACGGACTACCAAACTGTCAAAATATGTTGTTTATGGCTGATTTAACTTGTGTTAGCTAACGCAAAAGATACAGACTTGGCCCCCTAAACACACTACTACGGTCTCCTAAGAAATTTCAAGTTAAAGGTAAGCGTCCATGGATCGGCATGGGACAGATCATATCAAACGGATTTTAGAATTCTTTGTATAGTTAGTCATACAAGTGCGTCCACTGTTTCGCACCGGACAGACCGCACGCATCTGCCCATCGGTGATGCCGATGCAAGTTCTCAGAGGGGCAACTATTCCGATGTGTGCTGATGAAATACGGATTGCCGATTCAGTAAACGCGCGCTCGGCCGCCATTTGCACACATAGTTCATCCACTCGCTACAAAAATCTGAATGCCAATCTTGAAAATCCATTGCAAATGGCCGTCGCGTTGGCAATCCGAATACAGTGGACCCACTACCACGCACTACGCCTAATAAATCTGTTAAATGCGATCTGTCCGATGCGGACCTGTGGCCGCTTACCTTAAGACTCCCCTCAAGAAGGACTAAACCTCATCTCTGTAAAACACTCGGCAGACTATTGAGAGGGTGTGGGGTGTTTTGGAGAGAAAAATCCCAAGTCTTTGGAGCCATACTAGACATTAATGCCTGTCAAATAAGGTACAATCACAAGTTAGGCCTACTGTTTGAAGAGCCATCAATAACAAGATTTATAAAACATGTTACAAGGATGGAAGATAGCCAAGCACCTAAGTGGTTCGTTATAAGCCCGTAGGACAGGAAGTATTGGGAGACCTAAAATTAGGTATCTGGATGGTGTTGAGGCTAACGCTGTATCCTTGGGTGCATTAAAATAGAGGGAGACGGCAGGAGGGCAAAATTTTCAACCATCGCTGTTTAGTAATGTATGCTTCATTCAATGGGCTATTTCCCAACTAAACAAGTCGCCATCAACCCAATGTACCTAGGTACCTATTTCTGCCATCGTGGTACGAGATTGTGTACAGTCCATAAAACTGAAAAGCTATGCTTACTATAAGAAAAAATTACAGAAGAATTTTAACCCTTCACTGTCCATTGTACGATCTACTACATTCTACCAAAAAGTGTATTATAAATTCCTTTTGATAAATTGTAGTCACTGGGCGCCCACTGTATAATATCATTTAGATACCAGCCTATACGATTTAGTTCCATAAACAGCCACCACACCAGAGGAAACTGGTTGAACAATATTTGAAACATGTCAGTGGTCACGCAATCTGTCAAAAGTGTGGGTGAGCTGGTGTTTGATTTGGGATTTCGGCAGGTATTTATTAAAATGATCGTGGGTATTGTGTTTGTAAACCATAATGACACTTAATTTTTTTTGTTTTTACATTTCTTTTATAACACAAATAATTGCAATAAAGCATTAAAAAAACTTTTGGTTTTTTAAATTATTTTATCCATAATCTACACAATTTTTTTTTTCATTGACAAAATAAAAAATGCAGGCGACAAATTTCTGATTAAAAGAAAATATTCCATAAATTTTGTATGGAACTTGTACACTTATTTATTCAGTTGGCCATAACAATCAGCGGAAGATGAAGGATTCTAAATTGTCTACGGACCTTTCTAGTGACCTCACTCATTTATTTAATTTAGTTTTAAATCAAAATTACTTTCAGTATGATAACGTCATCAACAAAAAGAAGGACTACCAATGGGAACCCCTACCAGTCCTCTAATTGCTAATATATTTATGAATGATTTTGAAACAACTGTTTTAAATTTGACATCAACTCTTTTAAAAAATGTTTTGCTTTGGAAGAGGTATGTGGATGACATTTTCTGCATTTGGACAGAATCTGAATGTCAACTCAACACCTTTCTTAACCTTTCAAATTCCTTTCATAATCAAATTGAATTTATAATTGAAGTAGGCAATGCTAGTTTAAACTTTTTGGATTTAACTTTATCTATCATAAATAATAAAATTGATTTTAATATATACCACGAACCCACATATACCGACACAATAATTCATAAGACCTCCAATCACCCTGTCTAACAAAAACATCCCGCCTTCCATTTCATGATACATCTCCTAGTTAACGTCCCAATGTCTAATAATCATTTTCTATCTGAACTTTCAATAATAAAACGAATAGCTGTAAATAACAGATATGAGCCAAATTTAATTTATAAAATCTTAAATAAAAAACTTAACAAAATTTGAAAGTATAAGCGCAATACAAATAATAATAATGATATTAAACAATTTATAAATGAATAATTTTTCAGTTCAATGCTCCAAAAATCTCCCCTCTAATATTAAACCGGCTTTTTATACAAGGAATAATCTAGGAAATTTTTTGAGGAACTCTAAAGATAAAGACCATTAATTGACTCACTGCGGTATAAATAAACTAAATTGTAACAACTGTTCCTCCTTTTATTTTGGAAAAATAAGCCGTAATTTCGACATTAGAATTAAAGAACATATGTCTTAGAAATAATCATTATTTCAAGCAATCACAGTTTTGATAAAAATATGGGAATCAATATTCTTCACATTAATAGTAAAAGCAAACGCTTAGATAATTTAGAACCTTTGGAAAATAAGAAATCCCTTAATAATATTGAGTCTATTATTAACAATCAAAAAAACCTATCTTACAGCCCCATTTTAAATATGTTTCCTTTCACCCCTCCCTCAATCTCTATCTCTTCCCCCACTCTTTACTAATCCCTAGTCACGCCCCCACCCCCACTGTGACACTTATTATGTATGTTCTGCCATAATTTTGTAATATTGTTTAGTATATACTTAGCCCTGATGATGGAACGGTTGTTCCGAGACCGGTAGGTGTGAAAAATAAATGTGGTAAAAACATTTTTTTTTTTTTTTTGATTTTACAGATTCTTTCGTAATCCTCTAACTAGATGGGGCTTATAGCAATACCCCTCATTTTATTATCTAACTAGTACTGCGGCACTTTGGCCTTATTACTATCACCATCTGATGGTTGTATTTACTTGACTGAGTTTAATTTTACATTTTATGAGTTTTTAAGGAAAAGATCTTAACTGGATAAAAAACCCTAAACAAGGAAAAGGAGAAAAGGCAAACATTCAGTTCTGAACTATTTACTTTTGTTTGATTATTTACTTTACTGATGTTAAATATTTCGTTTGTAGGCTGCGTTGTCAGGAATCTGCTGCCCTAGTCCTGTGGAAAAAAGCATTTTTCATTCATAGGCTGCAGTGCATAGGTTGTAAAAACAAATTTTGTTTGTTTTATTTGATAACAATTATAAAGTCTAAAGTCACTCAAATTAAGTTTAAATTGGGCCAAAACGTACACATGACGTCAAATGTTCTAAATGCAATGGTACCAACATCACAAGGTGTTTTGATGAGATGATTTTTATTAACTTTTAAATAACCATTTATAAATTCTACGTATAATTATATATTCAGAATCGGCGTTTGCTGGTCTATATGAAAATATATTTTTAAAGCCATTCTATTTTTCACTGGAGTTCCTTATTCATACCCGAGTTTTAAAAACAACACACAGACTACCTTTGGTCATAAAGCAGTGCACACCACTGCTAGGTGTAATATTGTAATATATGTAATATTGTCAGGTATATCAACATGGCAAGATACTTGTGCTACTAAAATGTGTATTTCGCTTCTAGATTCCATATTATACTAAGTAGGTAAACCATTAGTGTTACGTCAATGTTACAGTTTCCTTTTTTGTATTTCTTAATTACTAATTTAACTGTAATTGCTTACTTCAGCCTTCGCAGACCACCGAGTAAAACCGTTGGTATAGAGGATTACATACATTTCGCCACAATGCATACACGCATGCCCAGGCCTAGAGTCAGAGCGTGGTGCATAAATACCTATGAAGCAGTAGCCTGCAGGTGAATATTGCGCTGATATTAGCCAACCTCCGATAAGAGAGGGCCCCAGAAGAAAGAGAATAATTATAAATAACAGAATAAAGAAAAAAATCAATGCGTAAGTATATTTCAAATAAATATTTCTTATTTTTTTATTGAACCTACCATTAAGGAATTCCAGTCCATTTTTTTTTAACATTGATGTTCTAACTTAAATACCAGTATATATATTGTTTTTCCTAAAGTTTTCATAGTTAAAATAATTTTCAATGTTTAAATAAGGAACTCCAGTCCAATTATGTAAATTTTTTTTATTAATAATGACATTCAAACTTAAATAAGAGTATATTTAATGTTTTTCTAAAGTTGGTTTTCATAGTTAAAATAATTTTCAAAGTTTCATTTTTTCAAAGCCCGCCAAAACGCTCCAAATCTATGGCCGGTCGGTTTTGATCAGTTTTGAGGTTAGAATGTCAAATGTCAAAACAAATATGAACTTTACCGTACATAATTTTATATTATATTCATGACTAAATATAAGTAATAAAATTATGTACCTTTTTAGAAACTTTAACTCAATGAATAATAATAGTATTGAGCATTAACATTATCATAATACCCATATTGATAATTGGTTTGCTTATGAATACTGTAATTTATTTCATTAATGATAGTTTTTTTTATATTGAACAACAATTATAGAGCTTAAAGCCACCCAAATTAAGTTTAAATTACGCCAAAACTAAAATAATACATATTTAAAACATAGAATTAAAAAGTCCATAATAATAAATCAAAAACAGAATGCGCACGCGACGTCAGATGTTCGAAATGCAATGATACTAACATAACTAGGTGTTTTGAAGAAGTGATTTTTTGTTCACATTTGAATAACGTTTTATAAATTCTACTAAATTCTAAATTATATTTGATAAAAGTTATTTATTCAGAATCGGCGTTTGCTGATCTATATGAATATATATTTTTAAAGCCATTCTATTTTTCGGTGGAGTTCCTTATTGTTCAAAACCCGCCAAAACGTCCTCTATGGCCGGTCGGTTTTGAGCAGTTTTGAGGTTAGAATGTCATATGTCAAAACAATGTGAGCTTTACCGTACATAATGTAGTACTATTAAATTGCCAGGATTCTCTCTCCCTCGGAAGACGTGGACCTCATTAAACCGCATCCGGTGCAGTCACAGCCGTTGTGCGTAAATGATGCATAAATGGTGCCTAAAGGATTCGTAGAAGAATGTACCCTTCATCAGTTTCTCTATGGCATATCTGTGCTGAATCAAGTGACTCCCGATGCCGTTGCGGGTCGCTGAATAACCTCAGCATCCCACTATGACCCCCACCAACTCTTCTCTACCATATGAAGAGAAGGAATAACCGCACACTATATATACAGTAAAGTATAACTAAACATCTAAAAACATTGAGTACCTTTTTAGAATCTTTAACTCAAAGAATAATAATAGTATTTAAAATTTACATTATCATAATATCCGAATTGAGAATTGGTTTGGCTATGAATTTACTTATTGGTTTGTAAATTCTGAATCTGTGTTTGCTGAGATATGTGAATACATATTTTTTTGAGCCGTAATTTTTTTCACTGGAGTTCCTGATTGTAGTTGTCATGGGTCGGTATCTATTGAAGAAGGCTCCGCTGTTTCCAAAAGTGTAATGTACTTAGTGATTTCTTAAAAACAATATAGTTTTTTTGGCATATTGATTACACACATAAACTGTAAAATCACATAGATGTTATCTCGAATCACGATGGCGGAAATGTAAAACGGGTTGGAGCTCGTAAAAAATGACTTAACATGCTCGTTATGGGCAGGTAACATACCTACATATAGGCTGATTGAGCTGATATTTGAAAACCAATCCAGATTGTTAGATTGCCCAACTTTCGCGAACCATAAAACGACTCTGAACTCTAAATCACTGTACAACGTGCAATCTGTCAAATGAGAAAATATACCATAGTGATTCTAGAAGGAATAATTTCTTCGGAGTAGCCCCGGCCGAGCCGAATCGGGACTGAAGCAGCTTGAATTTGGCGCCTTAAAAAAACTATCGGATCAAGTAGGTACTAATCATTCTAAAATGCTGTTATTTATTTATTTTTACAAAAACAGTTATACGCACCAATACATTGAAAAAGCGATTAAAAATCACATAAAATATAGTTAACATATTTATATAAGATATAAGTAATTAGAGGTATAAACATATTTTTTTTTAAAGTTGCAAGTCGGTACATAATATAGTTAAAACATAATAGCTAGTTCGTGCTTAAACTTGTAGGTCATGTGGGAAATATCCACATTTCCCCCGAGGCATTTAATTAACCTAGTAAGTTTTGCCAGGGGCATCACCATTGGTTAGTTAGTTCTGCACTTGGGAAGAAACAGAAGCCTGTGTTGGCGCCCTCGCATGAAATTTTCAGGGACATAAAATCCTATATCAACCAGGATGTCAGGCATTAATAATACACTGTTCAAGAGTTTATAAGCCATAAGCAGTAATGCTATATCCCTCCTAGAAGTTAGGCTGCAGATACTCGGCATTCTCGAGAGAAATGCTGTTGGAAACAACCATGGGTAAAAACTGAACTCTCTCGTGCACAGGAATCGCAAGATTTTTTAAAATTTTCTCGACCATTAGTACATAGACGGTGTCCTCTGGTCCCCATACCCGAGATCAACTCTTGAGAATGATATGCACTAAACTTAAGTAAAGCTGCCTTATAACTGCAAGGTTTTTCAACTTCTTTGAACTGTGTATGACAAAACCCAACAGTTACGTACTTCTCGCTGCTGTATATTCGTAATAGGTAGGTGCAATACGAGAGGCGCTCGCTCGTTCATAATCTATAACTCTAGCGCAACAATCTGCGCATCACAAAAGTACTTATACTTAATTCAGCTTAAGAACGACCTGGTACAGTTCCAAATTTGGTTTGTTCTGCGCATTCCCACCCCCTTGCATGCATCGCATTACCCCCGCACGGCTGCGGTGGCGATGTAACTCCGCCCATATTCGCGTTTCTTAAATATCAACCCATTCATATCATTCATTACCAATTGTAAAGAATAAAAGAAGATAGGTAGGCTTTAATCATATGTTTTATTTATAGCTATTCGAAATGCAACAATATCAACAATGATTTTGTTGTTTGTTTGTTTTGGTGTTTTACAGTGGTACACAAATCTGGTGCAGAAATTATGGAATTTCGATCATATTATTGATGAACTCGAGGATAATAATGATGATTGAATGACGTCCGACGTTTAAGTGAATCTTTTGGGGATTTTTCTTTTTAATGGCGATGATGATATTTTCAACTTTGGGTTTATCCTCGGCCGATTTGATGAATCTGATGCCACATAAAATACAATATCTATGTTGTAATATTATCACCATCGTTATTTAAATCTATAAATTGTCTTCAATTTGTGTTTGTGGGTAGATAATGAGAATAGAATTTAATAAAACAATTTCGTTAATTAATTTAAATATTGGATTTTGATGTGTTAACGTTGGTACCGAGTCGCGGAGAGAGTAATGGGAGAAGGAGCAGGATGTGCGCGCTCACAGGTCGTTCTTAAGTTGGACACAGTATAGGTAACTAATACTCACTAATATTGATGATTTTTTTTTTTAATTATAAGCGCCTGGGAGTGTGAACGGGCCCAAAGGCAAGTTAGGTAAATTAAGTCAGTGATCTGAACATTAAGATTACGATGTTAGTAAAATTACCAAGCATTTTTTTTTGCATCCAGCAAGCTCAGTTTACCATTAAATCAACCATCATATTGATTTCAATAATTGTTATAAAGTAGGAAACTATTTTTCATATTTTCGGGTGTTCTTTACGTAAAACAGCGGTGGACTAAGAAAAATGTGATACCCCGTAGGTCTATCATGTATATGTCACGACAAAAAATATTTATTTTTATAAAAGTGGTGTAAACAAAGTGCATTTTTAATTATTTTATTATTACTATTATTTAGTACAGCATTATGTTCATTGGTCAAATTCATTGTACATATGGTTTGGTATTACAGATCAGTGAATGCAATCTGTTAGCCATAAGTTGTAGTAATAGATTGTCTAACTAGTAAAAAGAATGAGTATTGGAAAAAAATATTTGTACAGCGCCCCTGGGGTGATTTTTCACAAAAACGGCGCTATGCAAGTCGTCCAAATATCATTATTATTATTATTATTAAAGTCTAAATTTGATTGTTCTGAACTCCGACATTTAATTACTCTTAAGTACATTACATTCTAACTACAGTTTTCATCCCCTAAAACAACGTTTACACAGTCTCGGTAACAATTATTGTAAAAAAAGAAACTTGATTTTTTTTTTCTAAACGATATGGGTGTATTTGACAATAATTTGAACTTAGCAAACTTCAAAACAGTATAAACGAACTATTTCTATCTACTTTATAAAATACTAGCTGATGTGTACCCGGCCTTGATCGGGATTTATATTGAAAGTAATGCCTTGTGATGACCATTACTATCTCTAAACAACGAAACATTAATTTGAAAATTTTATTTCTTTCCAAACATTTATTTTTCAGAATATTCCTAAATAATAAAATTCTCAAGTAGGTACCTACTCGCGCTTTCCATTTTGAAAATATTCTACCCAGACAAACCTTCTTATTTTGAATATGTAATCTGTGGCTAACCAGATTGGAATATTTATGGGCTAACATCACAATACAACATGGCGGGTTCAATGTTTTCATACCAATTTTCAAACGTTATAGCAACAGTATTACATATTGGATTTCATTCAAACTAATCTCTAAACGTTCCCAGCACTAATGAGAACAAACTGTCCTATTTCAGCGAAACCGAACGAGTAATTTTCTGAAAAATCAAGGACAGACAGACAAACGTCCATTTTTGTATATAGATTTTATTGTTAACTACAATTTCATACTATAACACATATTTGTATTTTCCTGTATTTTGTTAACTCTTCTGCGTTTTTATTTTTATTTACTTATTTTGTAATTTCTCAAATAAGATTTATGAATTATTTTGTTAAAGCCCTCTGGGCGTTTAAATAAATAAACAGAAAATAAACAGGATATAAACAGAAAATAAATAGAAAATAAACAGAAAATAAACAAAGGGCATTTCAATTAACGTTATCCGAGATTTACATCATTCAGATTCTTCCCTTTATGTTATTTAAGATTTTCCGTTATGAGGAAAATAGTGACTTTTTTACTTTGTTCACCTCGGTCACGGAATATAATAGTATCCCGCGAGTCCACCGTCTATTCTACATGATCTACATCCTGCAACACCACATCTCTACTGAATTCGACAACAGCTGCTGCCGCTACAATCCGCTCTCAGTGAAAGTACCCCCCAGGCTGTAATAAACAAAACGGGGATTTAACGCGCATTGCGACATTCAATATACAGAGTTTAAGTACAAATACCCATGTAATATTGTTACACATATATACTATTTACATCCATGCGCCACGAGACGTAGATATCAGTGTAGATACGCTAGGTAGGTAATTGATTGATTGGTTTATTTTTACAGTGGTTTTATAGTAAAACTACTCCAAAATGTTATTGTTTATTGATTCCTTGAAAGCTTTCGATTATTTTATGCTTACATGTATTCCCATTAAATATTACTGTATTGCCTTAAAAACTGTCCGGTTTTAAGAACAACGTTGAAATAAATACGCGTCAGCTGGATTCAATCAGTTTTCATAAATTTGATGCATCAAAAACATTATTTGTAATTTTGAAACTGTAAATAAAAACAATACTAGAAAGCAGGGGAACTCACTCCCGACATCGATGATTTCATATACCATGGATTTAGTTTTAATTGTGCCAGGCTGACGATGCCCGTGACAGGGTGAAACCGGTCCGGTCGAAAATAAATAAGTGGAAAAAAGTTACAAAGGTTTTTTAATAAAAAAAAATCATTTGCATTAAAAACAGTTACTATCAAAAGAGATATGAAGCAAGTTGGTGTTCCATCTCAGTAATCTGATCCCTACTTCCATCAATAGCTGAAAGTGTTGCCGGTGCATTTACAGAGGAATTTACTGTGAGAGGCATTCAGAATTTCTATACATACTCGTATTACAAACCTCCCATGAAAACTTGATGTTTTGTGCACTTTACGTATATTCTTTTTTAAAGATAATCTCTATTCAGATGTCTAGTTGAAAATGGTAATTGCATAAAATGTCCTCAATAGAAAAAAAAATCGAAAAGTATGCGCCGAAAAATATGAATTACGTGAGTGGTTCTGTTATTTAACATGTTACAGGTATGAAAAAAATCACAGCGTTTCTTTAAATACTACCTACTTAAGTCAGTGAGTAGACTTGACATTTTTGCTCTATTCTAAACGTGTCGTGTTTTATTTAATACTTTTAAAACGATCGCTTACGCCTTAAGCGTTGTTTATATTGGCGCGCTCCCTCTCTCTCTCTTCCGCATTAACATATTTCCTTTTCAAAAAATGTTCAGTTTCCGCTCAGGGGGTATTGCTGGGTCTTAAAGCTGAGACACAACAGAGACTTAAAAATTAAATTTTGTAATTTTACATTCTATATAATTCTACTCGACGCCACCGCGGCGCCTCGAGATTCTAAGTCGTTCATAAACGAGCCGTTCATTGTGCAAGCTGACTTTGATGAGCCGTGAGCGTACGACTCCTGGTAAATCATGCCACGGCTCAATTGAACCGTGACTCTTTTCGACAAACCTTGGAACCACTTAAGAAAGATTGTTTATTTATCTAAAAAGATAAACATATCTCAGATGTTCGATAGTATTTGTACGCATTTCTACGGTGACGCATCTTTAAATA
This sequence comes from Halesus radiatus, assembly GCA_022606495.2. Taxonomy (NCBI): domain Eukaryota; kingdom Metazoa; phylum Arthropoda; class Insecta; order Trichoptera; family Limnephilidae; genus Halesus; species Halesus radiatus. The sequence continues at coordinate 30,160 of JAHDVE020000870.1, forward strand.
AGGTCTTTTGTTCACTGTACAGAAATCACTGTACAGTACGTGAACAGCGCCTGAACTGGCATCTGGGCGTTTTGTACCTACACCTATACGCTGTGAGCTGGGAGCCATAGGAGCTGGGAGTCGTATGAACTGGAGTATGAGCTCATGAACTGGGAGTCGGCTCTTAATATGTACTGGCTCTTAAATGAGGCTTCGTTCAATTGAGTCGTACGATAATATTGAGCTGGTACCATGACTACCGCTCTTAACAAAATGAGTCATGACCCATCGCTTCTTCATACGCCACACGACTTTGATGTTATGGACGGCGTGGCTCTTTTTACAAATGATCAATAATAATGGTGTTTATTACTGTACCATGAACTGTATATTTATGATTTGTGCACAAATTATACGTTCGTGAGAAGCGATTAGAAAATAATATCTATTGACTATTAAGAAACGCGATTACATAATCAATCGAGCTTTTACGATCTCTGTCAATGCATCATTCATTTGCCAGAAATCTTCCTGTGTCAATTTGCCTTTAGCACGAGAAGAAAGAGACTAACAACTTTAGAATTAAAATGCTAAAATCAAAAACACTTTCTGTTAAAAGCCTTATTCACAAGAATGTTAAATATTCGTCGCCGAGAATGATGATGCGAACTTGGCTCGCGGCCGAGCTTCATTCAAACCGATCGCCCGCTAATATTTCTTTTTTGCTAGTGTGCTATATGCTATGACCACAAAATCATCCAACGTCCTAACCCGAACTCCGTTCGGGTTGGGGCGTTGGCCGATCGTTTAGTGACTATAAATCGGGCAACTACACGATCGGTCAACGTTCCAACTACGACCTACAAACTAGTGGTGCCATTTTAGCTAAAATCTATCGATCTACCGATATTCATAGAAAATCTGCCGAAATTTATAATATTATTGACACAATTCGTATTTCTTTAGGTACTCATAATACCGGAAATAAATGTAACGGATAGCTGTTGTGGCTGTTTTAGCTCCAAATTTTATTTTTACGCACAGCCTGAGTCAGATTGCAGCGCAAAAAGTATAACAACTAACTCCGATCATACATCGGATTACATGCATTTCGCTATTGAGGTGATTTTTCATGAAAAACGGCGCTATATAAATTATCTAATTATCATTATTATTAGCTTAATATGCATAATACGTATTTGGGAATTTATTTGGGGGTTAGTCGCATATTTGAGTCTTTTTTCGTCATTATAAACATTCTTCAGTTATGTTTTATTCTTCGCGCAGCACGTCCGTCGGGATCGCCTGGCAAACTCGTACTGAACGACCAATGTGTGGAGGCCGGTTTGTGCGACTTCGGTTAACTATTTTGAAAGTTGGGCCAACTAATTCGCCACCGGAGCGATCTCCCTACCTGTCAACTACCCCTCTACACAATCGCCCAAACGTTCGAGTTGGGATGTTGGGTGATCGTGTGGTCATGGTATTAGTTGAAATTTTGGGTAGACACGATGCTTACTTGATCATGCATTTTCTAGCAGACGTGTTGGAGTGCCAAAATTGTAATAAAAAAAATTAAAAACAATAGCCGTTGAACAAAGATGAAAATTGAATAAACCATCACTAAAGCTGGAATAAATTGCACATATTCAGGTATACCTCTATAGTTATCTAGCGCATTTCGCACATGCTAAAGAAAAGATAGTCGATTAAAGCAAAACTTTGTCACATTACCTACAGCTGTAGCGTAAATTGACTGCTCAAGTATGCTGCAGTCGTGTACGTGTAATAAATAGTGAAAATAACTCCTTGTGAATGAAATCTTTGTTTAATTTATTTACGTAACTTAAAATAGAACTCATGTACATTGGTTACATGTATTCTTATATGAACGTAATATCTACACACAAACATTTTTACAACTTAAGTCACAATATACAATTAAGAATTACAAATCAAACTTTATAAATTTCGAGATTCAAAATTACACTTTACGTATTTCGTCACTTCCTTCTTAAATTTCAAAACATTTTCCTCTTCTTTTATATTGTTGGGTATTTCTTGGAAGATCTTCATGGCACTATATAGTGATGAGTTTTGCGATGTTCTTTTCTTTCGAAGTGGAAGTCTTATTTTATTTCTTATTCTTGTAGAATGGTTATGTCTGTGTTGATGTTTATTATTTTTTCTCTAGAATTCAGAGCTTTGTTGGCCATTTAAATAGAAAAACTATTACATTTAAGTGCATAATTTGCTTAAAAGACAGTATGTTTAGATCCCTTAGCACTTTTTAACTTTTTTTAATATTTGTTTCGTGTTAAAATTATTCGCATGCCTTTGTTTTTTCAAAACTGTTAGTTTTCTAAAAATCCTAAACTTATTCAAATAAATAAGATATTTTCTTCAAACGATTGGTATTCACTTTGTGGCGTCATTATTAAGAAATGATTTTAAAAATATACTTACTATTCACCACTTTATAAATGTACACTGATATATACATGTTTCAAAAGCTATGCTTTCATTGTCAGGAATATATGAATACTAAAAAATAAATTCAAGTAATTATTTATTATTTTTTTTATTAGTTACTATATAATTTTGATATTTTAAAGTAAGGAATAAATATTAAAAGTACATATGTATTATAATTTTTTTTTCATAGTCCTCACTACGAGATCCTGTGCTGAGGTGGACCAGGTTTTGCATAAAGGGTTTCAGCGACTTCTATATTTCAACTTCAAGGTCTTTCCAGTAATTTCTATGATGTTTTCACAAACATGTAGATATCAATGTATATTTATAAAGTGGTGAATACTAAGTATATTTTTTAATTCATTTATAAATAAGATATTATTATTTTTTCTTTAGTATTCAATTTGCAAACCTCCGTTTTGATTTTACAGTTTTTTATTATAAACGTTTTTATGTAACAACGTTTTTTCTGCTATTTTAGTAATGTTCACGCGTGGCAGTTGTTTTACATTCCAAAGGCACTGTAAAATGGCCTTTAAAACTCCTCTCAAAACTATGTAAATATACTCTTATACGTAAATTTATAACTTATTCATACATGGAAAACGCAATAATAGCGGAAAGCAAAAATGTTCTTAGAAATTATTATTATTATTTCACCATTAGTATACTTTAAGACTTCATTTGAAATCAAGATTGCGATAAAAGATTTCTTGTCTGAATTTAGCTTAAAATGCCTCACAGAGCCATGCCAAAAGCCCCCAAACTTACATACAAAACATATTATGCATAAAAGGTATTATCCGAAAAGCAGATGAAAGAAGGGTGAATGCAGAAAACTCCATTAATGGAGGACTGAACGCGGTTGGCGCTAACAAAAAGTTGTCCAAAGAAGCGAAGCTAGCAGTCCACAATGGAGTGCTGATACCAACCCTGATGTATGGCAGTGAGGCATGGAATTGGCGGAGGAAGAATGAAAGTAAACTGAATGCCGTAGAAATGAGATCTCTGAGACGAATGTTTGTAAAACCATGTATGGATCTTGTGAAAAATATTGAAATTCGTAAATAATGCAAGGCTGATGTAAGCGTAATGAGTAAGATTAAGAAAGGGACGTTTAGATAGTTTGGGCATGTGGAGCGGATGAACGAAGAAAGGAGTGTAAGAATAATGTATGACGCGAATGTGGATGGAAGAAGAAACCGGGGACGCCCGAGGAAGACATGGCACGACCAAGTGAATCAAATACTTGAGTCGGACCATGTCAGAAGTCGGAATAATAGAAGAGAATGTATGAGACGATGTATGAATGGGAATGAAGCAAGAAGTGTATGCCAAGATCGAGTTGTTTGGCGATCCGTCCTCTCTGCCTACCCCTGCGGAGAAACGGCGTGATGGTTAGTTAGTTAGTCAGATGTTGAAAAATCTGGATTTTTCTGCCAACCGATTAACATTTCATGACTCGGCGGTGTTACGCCACAGGCAGAGGGGAGGGGGAGGGGGAACAACCGCAGGTATTTTTACCAAGTGGATAACTGGGAATTACAAATCACAGAATTTCTTTTCAACACAAAACCTGTAGCATTTTTTTCAGACAACGATATAAGTTATTTTCTCTAAATGACATTTTAATGGGCTACGGAACTTGTTCGCGTTGTCCAATGCAGTGGTTGTCAACCGGTGTGCCACGAGCTTGGTCTAAGTGTTATGAAATTATGAATGCGTATAGTCAACGGGGATGAAGTAATTACCCATTTCTGAGTGATTTATTGATTTCACAACCAAATTTCTAATTGAATATTCTGAAAAAACTCTTTAGTCGTATTTTTTTAAAGTTATTCATTTTTTTTATTTGTCTTTATATTCATGTTTGCGCTTTAAAAAGTTCACAACACTAAATTCACAAATCTTTATGTAAAATTTTATTTATTTGAATCATTAACACCTCTCGGCTTTTAACTCCACGCAGAGTTCTTGAAGAAAATAATTCCCTCGAGGCTTGTGTCATATTTGGGGATTCTGTGTGGAGTGTATTTTTAAGGAAAGGGAGGAAAAGAAGTTGTGGGAAGGAAAAAGGTATGAGAAGTGGATAGGAATCTGGGGGACCGACGAGAGTCCGGCCGGAGTGGTCGAGGGGTATCCCTCAATCGGACTCTCGGACAAGACCAGGACTAACCTCACCCCCCATGACCCTGGGCGCTCCTGCTAAGTCACCAAACGTAGCGAACCATTTCGAGTGACCTATGGTAGAGATTTTGGTTATCCTATGAACGGTTCCCGGGCGGCGAGTGGTACCATACCCGCCTCCAATCGAAAGTACGAGTGCATAGCATAACTTTTTTATTTTATTTTATTTACTCACCCATATAATCTTAATGTAATAAAAAGGTTATGGTTCTGTGCCTCTCTCACTAGGAGAACCTGTGTTGAGAGCAACAAAATTCAAAGTTTACAGTTTACAGGTTACAGAGTTTGCAAATTTTACAAAGTTTGCAAATTTTACAAAGTTTGAAAAGTTTTCAAAGTTCACAAAGTTTAGAAAGTTTACAAAGTTTATAAAGTTTACAAAGTTTACAAAGTTTACAAAGTTTACAAAGTTTACAAAGTTTACAAAGTTTACAAAGTTCACAATGGTTACAAAGTTTTCAATTTACAATTTACAATATAATGTTATGGTAAAAGTTTTAAGCGTCAATTGACCATTGTATCATACTTATAAGGATGTTTTCAAAAAATCATTGAATTTTGATCTGTCTTGGCTAATGATCCAAATCTTGGTGTCCAATTTATATTTATCGAAATTTGTGTTCAGTCTAATGGCCAATGGACGTTGTTACATAGCAGAATCTCGCGATCCGGTTCGTAATTACATTTAAATTAAAATCTAAGTAAAGATCACCCACAGATCTCCTGATGTCGATAATTTCCGAGTAGCTCGACCTCACGAATATTTATATCCATAAAGATACACACATATATTATAATGTATATTATATATATATATATATAAATCGTGTTCTCAGCTCGTTTATAGACAATTTGAGAAATCACCGCTTCTAGTAAATATAAATGTAGGAATAGGGAATTCAAATAAAAATAATTCTCTTTTGCTATTAAATAATACCTTGCAGTAAGATCTATATTTGGATAGCGGATTCTAAGGCTTCTTGGAAAAGCTTTAATCTTTCTGTGGAAGCATTTAGATCATTAAATGTTGACTGATTTTAGATTATTTCTGTATTATCAAAAGGAAAGTGAAATAAATAAGTAAAATTTGGAACGATACCGGTTTGGAAAACTTCTGGTCAGGATCAACGACTGCGTTGCACTGGTCCCCAAACTAAAGTGAAGTCTTTTTCCCTTTGCTCAAGCCGACCTGCGGCTTCTGGCTTGTTCCCGCGTCCCGCCCCCAAACGAGCGGCAACCATTCGGCTAGGCCTCAAATGCCAATAATAAGAGAAAACAGTGCTTGCTTTTAAATAATGCCGGGATAGTTTGTCAACCTTAGTTGTTAGGGACTTGCTTCATAAAAACCTACATTATTTATATTTAAAATTTCTTTGGGCAAATGTTGTTTTAGCGAATGGGATAATTAAGAGTTTATGCCCTTCAGATCTAAACTAAAAGTATGAGACATTACTATATGAGAATAGAATATTGTTATGATGATGGGTATGATGGGATGGAGGGAGGTCAGGTAGGAGAAAATGCACCACGGTGGGCGTCAGGGTTAACATTTGGTGGATGAGATGGAGGTCGGGAGCAATTGAGAGGCGGAGATAAGGATAACAGCGCGACTTACCCGGTGATGGTATCTCAGGCAAGTCTCAGCGTCGTCCGGACAATAGATAGCTCAGGTTTCGGTACAGCAGGAGGTTTCCTCTCTCTCAGGGTCACATGAGTCGACCGCAGTCTTATAATTGGAAGAGAGGCAATTCTATTCTTCTTTAAATGAAGAGATGGAGTACTTTCAGTTCAGAATTTATTGTGAAGTGAACATAGACATTGCAGGTTATGTACAGTTGTACGCCAAGTAGATGGCTCTTATTTGGACATAGAGTTAAACTACTTCTCTCTCTCTCTGATGAAATTCTAGACCGGGCTAATTAATTACGGCAAACACGAGTACAACACATAAAAGAGGGAAGGTTTGGGACAGCTTACTTGTGAATGTTGGTGCAGGGACGCCATGGCCGGGGTTGCCTGCGTGGCTGCGTACTTGGGCACAAGCGTCGGACATCTCTACACTGAGTTTAAGTAGATAATAACAAGTCACCATCTTTGGTGTTTTAAAGTAAAATGGGAACTATCTGCTGAGGGCTTCAATCCCTCATGCAATTGTTGTTTCCAATCGGACTCGAATGATGTAATAATAGAAACGGCTGCGAGCTCCAACGGAGTACGCAGGTGATAGCCCTAAGGTCGGAACAAGAATGATGGCGACGGCGATTTCGCTACGCGAAATCCAGCCGTTCCAAGCGGTCGGAAGTTGTCCGTTCCGCTAGACCTCATTGGTTGATTAACCAAGATGGCTAGCGGAAGCTCACTGGATTGGTTGCCGGGTTGCGATCTCTGGAGGGTCGTTTCGTAATTGGATGCCCACCTATTTCCTTGTGACAAGAAGCTAGAATTAACCTAGGGTCACCCCTTTGTTACGTAACAATATATAAAAAAATATATGAATATGAATCCGTTCGGCACAATTAGATAGTACCTATTACAAGAATTTTTTTATAAGAACAACGAGACTTGATATCCTTGTTGACCGATTCCAATAAAACATATTTTTGCATTTCTGATTCATTATGACATTGGTGATTTAAACGAAAAACGTCAAAAGTATTTTGGGCCTCCTAAAAAGTTAAGAACCACTGGTCTAATAACTGAAGGTGGTTGATTGACGCGAGCAACGCAACATGGTAAATATAAATTTCACAACAGTAGTTAATCTAAATAAATTATAAGTTTCGTTGAAGCAGAAATTGCAAACAACCGCGCCGCACTTGGATAAAATCCGTATTAATCCTTTCATACAGATCGGAGGCGAACAACACAGAGAGACAAACACGTTTTGATCATTACATTAGTAACACACGTGTAATATACTTACTTTCACAACATGAATCAAATGCATAACTAAGTATTTAATGCAGTATCCATAATTTAACCATATTAAGTGATTGCAGTAAAATAATTACTATCGTAGAATGGTTATAATGATTATTTCTAACCAGCTGATGTGTGGCCTTGCTCGGGATTATTTACTTTTTTGGAATAAAGTTATGACGTCATGAATTTTTCTTTGTCGTTTGGGTGCCGTAATTGATGTGACAGCGAACGCAATGCCTTGTGACGACTATTACTATCTATAAACAAAGAAGCAATTTGAAAATATTATTTCATTCCAAACAATTATTTTTTCTCAATATATCTAAATAATAAAGTTCTTAAGTAGGTACCTACTTGTGTTTTCAATTTTGAAAATATTCTACCTAAATAAACCTTCTTTTGAATATGTGATCTGTTGCTAACCAGAGTGGTATATCTATGGGCTAACCTCAATACATCATGGTGAGTTTAATGTTTTACATACTATTTGTAAAACTTAATAGCAACAGTTTTACATCTAGGATTTCATTTAAACTACTCTCTAAACTCTTCTACCTCACTAATAAGAACAAACAGTGCTATTTTCAGAGAAACCGGTCTAGTAATTTTCGATAAAATCGCGAAAAAACAAACAAACATTCATTTTTATTTATAGAGACATAAATATTACAGTAAATATGTAGGATATAAAATATGAATTTAATTCTAGTTCAAGACTTATACCATTCTATTTAATTTTCATTAAAAGTTATAATTTGTCCAGTGCTGGATTATATATCAGATATCTCTGTCTCACTGTTCCATTGCTTCGTTTCATATTTTTTTAGTTTTAAATTTTATCCTGATGAAACTTGAGTGAAACCGGTTGGTATTTATTTTAAAATAAATTTGTCGTTTAAAACAATGTGTTTGTTTTATTTAATAAAACTATTTTATTACAGGCTGCTTTGGCGGTACATGCTGTAATACGCAAGCCATAAATAAATACAATTATATGGATATAAATAAACAACTTTCATCATTATTGTGATAGTCTATAGTAGTTGATATAGTATTAGGAAGTAGTCGATTATTATATCGACAATCTATTAAAATTCTTTTGAAACATTTCCGTTTAAAGAATAATCGATTAAAGTTAATTCACAAATCTGTTATCCTCTATTTATTAACAAATATCATTTTAAATATGATTCAATGCCATACTCGCACAAATGCAAAACTTAACTATAATCACCACGTTCATCAACATAATACACGACAACACCATAAACTACACATATCAAAAATACACTCTGTAAAATACGAACTGAAATCATTGGAATACATTGTTTAAACCACCAATAACAAGTTGCTTGAGGAATTGGGAAATGTGTGCGCTTCGGACAAATCTCGAAATGATGTCCCGAGATTTATTTTTTACAATGCTATTTGGAAAACCGTTTATCATAGATACCAACTCTGTTCTGATAGCCGTCCTTAAGCTTTGTAGATTCTGATGTAGTTATATTTCTCTCTTGTAAAACATTATGTATTTCTATTGTTCCAAGCCTGTATATTTATTTGTGTTATTGTCCAATTACATATATTTTTTTTTCATTTTCATTTAGATATTTGCCTTGAAAACTTTTTAAATCTTAATAGTATGTAGCAAAAATGAACAGTCCCAAAATGAGTTGAATTGATAACTCATGGGAATGCAACATTTTAGTATGTCTTTATATAAAAAGCTAACAAAATGCACGTCGAAATCACGACTTATGAAGAAAATCGATTATCATAAACATTGGAATAGAAAATATCGTGGAACCATATCTCAATCAGTAGGAAATTGCTTAATTTCAATATCGATCAATCAACACTATAGTGGCATTGTTTACTGAGTTTCCAAACAAGGAACCTTTGCAATGGAGGTTAAGAATCATTAGGCAAACATCACTTCTCTACGTCGGTAATAATAGTTTAGAACTTTACCGCTACAGATTAATGTTATGTAAGACAAATCTGGTTTTGATCCATATTATTTCCAGATCATATAAGTACCAAACTACCTCCGTGATGTAAGTCCGTAGCGAACGCTTCCAAGACGTGGCATCAGCCATCAGACATCAGCCGATATTAAATAAAATATATTCAATTTTGATAAATTTGAATGCGGGTTTTTCCTTTATTGCGTATGAGGGAAAATTACAATTTCTACTCGAAGCGTCTATACGGCGATTAACAGGGCTTTGGGTTATTAATACTGTAGGATTGCTTCTATCTTAAATTCTGTCTCTAATTAAATCTAGTTTGCTATAATTTTTTCCAAACTCTGGCTAAAAAATTTTTATAAAAAATTGTTAGAAACTAAATCGAACCAATTTGAAACACTATTTGTGTACACCACCACACAAGCAAGAATTGTTTTAAAATGATTTGCCTGTAAATATTAAAAAAAATATGTGAGAAGGAACAGGTCAACTTGAAATAGCAGAGCGACAAACGTATTTTATAAACGTAAAACAACCATTTTCGTGAAATACTTTTTTCGATTTATAGCTTAGTTTAGTTACACCAAGTGATCCTATTTTTTAACCCTTCCTAGCTGGTGCTTTCAACTGATTTAACATGTATCTAACTATTTAAATATCTCTGTAAATGTACTAAACACAGAGTTTATATTTTAGGTCTTTCTAAGGAATTCATTTATGTTTGATAAAATAATTAAAATATGTAAGTATTTATCGAACGCAACGGAAAAAAAATGTTTTGTCAATAAATCAGTAAAAAAAAGTTAATATATACGTATGTCTGCGTGATAACTTGCCGAGTGGTGCAGTAGTGAGCGAGAGGGGTGCGGGGTTTCGCTCACAGTGCCACCATGCGCGGTCGTAAGTAATAGCCGGCGGTCTGCCGGTTATAAATAACGTATCAAGCGTTTTATGCATGGCCGATGTTTTTTCCTCGTTTTCAGCACGTACAAAAAATATTTTATTTTTATACATATATACCTACGTACTTCTAATAAAACGATTTACATAAGTAATAAATGTAAATTATTCATTCTTATCCAACTAAAGAAATATAAATGCGTACCCTGTGTACGTACAAAGCACGGGAGCTCGAGGGATTTTCTAGCACCGTAAGGGAGGAGTTAAGCTTGATAGCTGTTTCGCCTTTCATCATAAAACGGTGGTGGAACCATTGACAAATGAAATATTAAAAAAAAACTTTGAGATATGCAATAAAAATAACAGCATTATGAACAATGTAAACTCGCAAAATAAACTCTTTTTGCCAGCACCTTTAATGTTATATTTTGATGATTTCTTCTAAAATTTACCATGATTAGTACCTACCTATTGTTAAAATCCCGTTTAAGTTTCTAAATTGAAGTCTTAACTAGCAAAAGCCATGTCTAAATATTACAGAAGGGTTGAAAATAAAATAAAATATACCATTTATTCCTAACTTTTATCTCAAAGACGAACAAACATAATACTATAGACAATCTATTCACAACTCTTTGATATTTATTAACCTTCCGATTCTAGTTGTTCCGTATCGGAAGCCAAATAACGGTCCTCATAATACCCGTTCTATCTCCCTTTCTCTTAAGGTCAGACACGTGTTTGATAGGCCTTCCACACGACTGGTTTGCCCGATCGTCCAGTCGTCCTTTCCTAAAGTTGGTAGGCTTGATTTTAGGATGGATGACCAGATGGCCGAACCTTTCGACACTATGGCTTTTTTAGTATTGGGCAGGCCTTATTAGAAAGAGAGAACACCAGATCTCACTTTACATCATACTTTGATAGTAGACTTGAGGATCAAGATTGATGACAAATAATATTAGTATCACAAAACAGGATGCACAGGATCCACTTACAAAATACTAATATATTCCACTGTTAAAGTTTCAATAAAAGCATCGGCATTTTTTTTGTTTCTTGTAAATTAAATTGTGTAAGAACTGAGTATCTATTTTCTAATTCTGTTGTTTTGGTCTGTAGAGGGAATTTTTGATTAACGATCTGCAAAATTCAGTAAATTTATTGGAGGTCCTTTATTTGGTGTTGGTAAAAAATCCATTATTCTTGAAGGCTGACTGTTGCTTGCTTTGATATGATAATGTTCGATGCCTGAGTGGTTTAATTTATGATCCCTATTTTTGGTATTTTTTAAAGAATTTATTTATCTGTGTAGAACGCAGGTTTAATGTGGGCAGGCAAGTTTTTTGTGCTAAGTGCAGAAAGATTGAAGTATTATATTAAACTGAGGTGGTTCAAAGCGATTATATTATAATCATTGCAAGCCACACAGTAAAATCTTATTTTTCCTTCTGTTTTTACATAAAATAATGTAGGCAGCGCCTAAATTTAGTTCCGCGTGCCGCCACTTCCTGGAATATTTTATTACCTTTTTATCTTACTTTTACCGTTAATATTTTTTGTTGTAAAGCGCTCAATATCGTCGAAAAACCAACGGTTTAATACTTCAAAATCAAAAGAAAATTCGACTGATAAAATAACGATCAAAATTTTCCCCCTGGAAATCATTAAATTTATGATTGAGTAGTTTGTAGAACGAACGAGGATCAGAAGTAGGTTCTTAAAGACATATTATTTTCGCCGGGCTTCAAAGTGTTTTTACAGCTTTTACCAAGAATTATTGCCAATTTGTGCTCTACTTTCTTTGAAGAGGAGAAAATATTGATTTAATGGCCGGATATAACAGGATTCTCTTAAGAAATAAAATAATGGGCTTTCGAGGAATTTAGAACAGTGTTTACTTTAGAGGATTAAAGGGCATATCCTTGGGAAGGCCTTAATTTGGTACAGCGAGTGCCTAGTACCTACTTTACCTACCCCTATGAATCTACAGACTACGCCCTAGTACATACGAATGTAACCTTAATCGATCTATACCTTCAGTTGTGTTGCTCGCAGGATGCTGCGTACAGGGCCGCTTTATACAATAGGCCGAAAAACACTCCAAATCGATGGCCGGTCGGTTTTGATCAGTTTTGAGTTTAGAATTTCAAATGTTAAAACAAGGATGAGCTTTACCGTACATAATTTTATATTCTATTCATGGTAAACCATAACTAAACATAAGCAATAAAATTGTTTACCTTTTTAGAAACATTAACTCAAAGAATAATAATAGTATTGAGCATTAACATTATCACAATATGCGTATTGATATTTGGTTGACTCATAAATACTCTAATTTATTTCATTAGTAATAGTTTTTTTTATTGAACAACAATTATATAGTTACCCAAATTAAGTCGAAATAACGCCAAAATTTTTTAAAATTTAAATATTAAAAAAAAAATCGAAAAAAAAAATGTCCATACTAATACAAAAACTGAATGCGCATGTGACGTCAGATGTTCCAAATGCAATGGTACCAACATAACAAGGTATTTTGATGAGATGATTTTTTGTACACTTTTAAATAACGATTTATAAATTCTACGTATATATAATAAAATTTACATATTCAGAATAGGCGTTTGCTGATGTATATGAATATTTATTTTTAAAGCCATTATATTTTTTACTGGAGTTTCTTATTTGTCTGAAATGTTTGAAATGATTGTTTGAAATGAAAGATGCTCTGGTACTCACTCGTGTTTATTACAAATCATTACGCGAGTTTCGTCACGGAGTGTCCTCCCGAGCCGCGTCTCTTCCCGCCCCTCGTCTCCTGAGTGGTGGGAGTATCGCCATTCTACAAGGCTATCAAAATAAATAATTATTTAAATCTGTAGAATCAGTAAATAAAACAGACTCTGCTGTCTGAAGCAGTAGAAGTCTCCAGCACGGCAAGCTTTGGCGTCATAAAATATGGACAGCTTTTCTGTGAGGACTAGAACAACTAGGTTTATTTTCAGCTCGTTATTTCGTTTCCTATATTCGAGCTTTTAAATATCTATATAACTGTAAATAAATAATATAAGAGTTTGTTTCATATTTGTGACCCATATTAAACATTTATTCCAACCCCATTCAATGTGCCTGGGTATACCTGCCTGATTGCTGTGTTTTGTATTATTTTTATTTTTATTTTATTGAACTATAGACGTTAAGAAACAATATATTTTTATATCATCTAGTAAGATAAATATGTTGTAATCTCGGGCTATGTTGGATTAATAATAATAATGATGATTATTATTATTATTTATTTGAAACACACATTATTTAACAGCAACATTTAAGAAATTCTTTGACTGACCAACTAGGAACAAATACCGTTTAGGATAGTCAAATTGACAAGATTAGTTCATATTGTGTGCCATTATACAAAAACAGAAGGGAAAAGGCTAGTATTGACATAGTATGGTAATATAATATATCTGGAAAAAGTAAGAATAAAGAGATTATGTATAGGTGTTTGATATGTACTGATTGGTGCCATGAGGAAAAAAAGCGTTTAAAATTGAGTACTAAAAAAAGATAATATTATTGATAAAATTGAGTTACGTATCATTCAGCTTCATGAGCCGACGACGAAACTCAGGGATACAGCAAATGGTTAATAACCTATTAAATATATTTTATTCATTAAGTACAAAAAGCAACTTTAGTAAATTGTTTATAACCAAATGTTTGTCCTTTTTCCTTTCCTTGGTTAGGGTTTTTAATCCAGTTAAGATCTTTTCCCCAAAGAGCACAAATTAAGCCAGTAACTATTAGTTTGCTTATATTTAATTAAGTTCGCTTTTAAATAATGTAGTTAAACGCATCTAAACTTTAGTTTGATTTTATTCAACATGGATCTGTGTCTGCCTCAATTTACAAACCAGTCCAACATAAACGTTCACTTTTAACTCTTGAAACGAGTTTAACATTATTTGGCCAAGAGGTTTCGTGATCGACCCACATCCCAACGACTGCCAGTTCGATATCCACCTCTAGCGCAGAAACAGCTGTTCGATAAGTGGAAAAACTTTCGCTAACTCGTAAAGTCTGAAAAAAAAATACAGTAATTCGAATACATTATTGCAAAAAAATCTATTCTTTGCGCGGTCAATTCCGTTATATAAAATTGTTTATAATCATTAATATAGCATCAAGTACAGATTATTTACGCACTAAAAAAGGAGGCTTTTGAGAATTTAGTTTCAAGGAAACTAATTAATTATAATTTGTCGCGGTTCTGTCGAATTCACAATGCGGCATTCCTGGGTCCTGTTGATTACGGTGGCCACATTGGGGCTAGATGTCCTGGGTTTCCCCGACGGGGCCCCCGTGGATGCCTGCGTCAAGCCTCGTCCCAACACCCCCTACCACGGCCAAGCCAAGCCGCAGAGCCCGGAAACCATCCCTTACCAGGTCGTGGCTTCCGATTCTAACTACCACCCGGGACAGAAGATCACAGGTAAACCATTTTACATTTAAATACGTGATTTATGATAGTTTGTAGACCCGTTACCCAATCAAAACTGGACGCTGAGTTAAAGTTTCGATTATATTGACGGTTCTAACGAACGAATAAATTGGTAACTTTGCATAAGAGCTGTAGTAGTTGCAATAATATGTTTTTCCAACGAAATAAATAGGGGTTTATGCAAAATATCAAAAACAACACTATATTTCTATATTTTTAAAACAATGAAAATGTATACATGAAACTCTGAACACATATAAACGAAACACTTTGAAAAGCTCTAATAAGAAGTTACCATTTGCACATCCGACATTGTTCGTTGGGACCGACGATTTCTGTTTTTTGAAACTGACAATTCGTTGTGGAATTCCATTATACTAATTTATTAAAACAATTTTTATTTTTTGCCTGACCGGTATCAGCCTATCATAGCCATCTTCATACTGGTACAATTAAAAAAATTACTATTACTAAAACTATTCATAATTAAGAAATCTTTCAATATGTAAACACATTATAAAACCACCTACTTAAAAACAGAATATAACCCATTTTTAATATTTTTAAAACCAGATGGGCGTAAAAAGTTATTATATTATTGGAAACAAAATATTTTTTTTTATCAAACAGTATATAAAATCAGGATATAGCAATACTTTATAAGGATAAGCAATTTATATCCACTCATAGTTTCCTACTCCTGATACCCCAAAAATTTTACATTTATCGTAATTTAAGAAAACATTTGTACCAGTCTGAAGATGACCGTGATAGGTTGAAACCGGACAGGACAAAAAATAAGAAGTGGAATAAAAAAAGAAAAAGTGTTTATAAATTAATTTATTTTTACATTTACCAAAAGAGTAACCGGAGGATTATCGAACTCAAGTTCACCATAATTTCTTTCTTTCATGCCGAAATTTTGCCTCAACACCGTTCAAATGCCCGAATTCGCTCTTCCTAACGAAATTCTCTTTCAAATTTACGATCAATTTAGGATATCGATTTTTGTGGATTAAGTTCCCCCAGCAGAAAACTAGTTATTAAAAGTGTCAACAGGGTAAACAAACGTTACCGAAATGTCAAATGTCAAAACTTGTTTTTTTATCCTTTAAATAAAACTGAAGAGAACCCAACTTATTTTACTAATTATAAGCTACGTTTTGTCTTGTTATTTCACTCATCAAGAAACGTCAAATGTACGAAACAAACGATATGCTTTGCAGCATTATAAAAAGTCAAGCTAACACTTTATTTTCAACACATTTTTAACACACACGTTTGTGAAGTATAAAATGTTGGTTTACGTATTAGTTTTTAAAACAAATTATTGGTATTCATAATAAATAGAATATTATCTGATCTGTGTTAATTTTACATTGAGAGTTTTTACTTTGATATCACTTTATTGTCTTAAAAGTGGGCGGCTACTATTTTATCATGTGTGAAAATGGGCGGATACACTTTTATAGCGGGTCTCCATAGACAATTTAGGATGAAAAATGCTTGGTAACAGACAAATAGAGCGAATACTTAACAAAACATTTGACTGATCGGTGACTCAGATTGATCATTCGAAAAGTTTGGAAGAACGGCTGTTAGACTGTTCGATAAGTTCGATAAGTGATTGTGTTTAAAGCGCTCTAGGAATTAATCCAGGATCCCATCTTCCCAGGCTTCTATCATCGGAAGGTGGTTGATCAAGTCAAAATCGGTAATTTTTTAATGTGAAATATATTTTTATTGTCTACCTTGCGTCATCTGTTCGAGTATCAGATTTAAGGCTAATTCATGTAGCTACTTGGAACTGTTCGCTAACTGTGTACCACTTTACCCGCATAATATCCGTGGTTCGTGGTATCACCGCTAACTTTGGACAATGAATTTCACATGCTACTGTTATTAAACAGTGAAAATGGAACCCGTATAATTTACCCGTATAGTCAGGTACTAACTTCCCAAAGTGACCTGATATCGGTTCAATCAAAGAGATAGGTGAATAATTGTGAAATATGATACTTAACGTCCAATCGTTCCGATTGTTTGTTTCAAGCTTAATAATAATAATAATAATTGGATTGCTTCTATAGCACCGTTTTTGTGGAAAAATCACCTCAAGGGCGCTATCCAAAATAATGTAACAAACTCGTATTACTTAACGTACAACTAGATGTAGGATTTATAACCATTGCCTTGCAACTAAGAATTATAGCTAGGGATTAACTACTGAGACTTATAATTAGTGACTTACATCTATGGGTTATAGCTAGTGACTTACAAGTAGAAGTTATGGATAGTGACTTACATTTTAAACTTAAGTAGGTATAACTAGGATATAAACCTAACACATATAATTTCTTACCTAGTACATATTCAAAACTAACACATATTTATGACCAAGTGCATATTTTATAACAACACTGCAAAACGACTCACAACTATGGCTTAAAACTAGTCTTAAAAGTAACATACCTATTTATAATATTATAAATACCTGCTATGATAATTGCTCGTGCTGTCAGTGGTAAAGCATACAAAAGTAGAAGCGTAATACGTGTTAATGAAATTAAAGAAGGTAATCTGGGCGGTAGAAGGTAAATAGGTATATAAGTAATTCCCCTGGACTGAATACAGGACTATTGGTTTGTTTTGCATTATTTTTTTTATTCTTACAATATTTCAACTTCTCTTCTTTATCTCCCCACTTTGAACAAAAATAACCGAGCAGAATGAAATATTTAAAATCACATACAAATATACATATATAAAGCAGAGGAAATAATCATATTCGTAAAAAGCATTTACTTTTTGTCCTATTACAATTATAATATGAACGTATAACTTTGTTTTGAATCATTATAATTTATTAGTTAATTAAAAAAATATACTTTGTTCACACCACTTTATAAATATACATAAATATCTACATGTTTCGACAGTAATGCTGTCATCAACATTATGTACGTAAAGTGGTGTAAACAAAGCATATTTTTAATTAATTAGTTAATAATGACGCCACAAAGTGAATCAATCAATTGAAGAAATTACATTTTAATTTAATTTAAGGGATCATAAATTAAGACACTCGAGCATTTATAATCTATGTTGCAATGCCTGTCCTTCGTTCTACATAGGAAAGACATCACGTAATGTAAATATTAGAATCTCGGAACACTTGAGATGTTTAAACAATAATTTTTCAAAGTTTGCCAATCATCTCATTTCAAATGATCATATTTTTAATAAAGACAGAGGACTACAAATTCTTCACCGAAATAATAAAGGTAGAAAAGTAGATAATTTAGAAGCGTTGAAAATTATAAAATCCCTTAATAATAATTCTAATATATTGAATAACCAAGTAAATTTATCGTATAGTTCTCTTTTAGATATTTTTCCAGTGAATCGCTTAGTTCTTCCATAAAATACCCCTTCCCCTTTGATCGGCTCCCACTCCATCACTTAAGTATTCATGTATGTCTATCATTATTTTATATCGTAGTTTAGTTTTAATATATTCCTGAGGAGGGAAGGGTACACAAAACTGGTCGAGATTATTATATTAAATTAAAGTGATTGAAAACAAATTAATACGTTTATGTTATAAGGAAATAAGTATTCGATGGCCTACGTGGTCGAGGGGTTAGGTACTCGAGAACGCGGATTCGAATCAAGTGAATTTAATTTATTTAAAATATGTTATTTCACATTTAATTCATATTAAATAATATACTCGTATATAGCATACTTACGGTACGTTCCAGATTAGTAGATACTCTCAGAATCGCCCTTGTGAAAGACTACCATTCAGAATCGACACGTTGTTTGAAATGGCTTTAGCCGTATTCGGTGACCAGATCTGAATTGAGTAGCCGGATATTTCCTCACCTTCCTCTTCCCAAACTCCTTCCTCTCCACATATCCTCAGCCTTACAACATATTTACTCCGATCAGGAATACCGTAGTCTCACTGGCTCCGGTTACCAGGAGCAGTTAAAACTCTAGTTCGGTATTCATATCTAAAAAAATTTAAACGATGTAATTTCTTGGTTTCCACTGTCTTCTTACTGGTGTGACATATTATAATATTGTGTCGAGGCAATTCCTTCTTCGTTCTTCCTTCATCCGTTTTACGTGTCCAAATTACTGTAAAATGCTACCATCGCATCGTTTTCTTTATAACTTTTAATTAGCGAGTACCGCATGTAGTCATCCACTTATATTTTTTTTACTTTTAACTAGTAACGCTGATATTATTGTTAAGTCTTAAATTTGAAGTACGATATCGATAAAAATGACGTAAAATAAACAGGTCTCATTAGCTCAGTGGTTAGAGCGTTGTCTCGGGAAGGTCCTGATTTCAATTCCCAGATGCGACCGATATTTTTTTGTATTTTCTGTGGTTTTTCAGTTTCGTATTTCATTTAGGATTGATTAACCGCTCGTCCATTGGGTTATTATTCAGAATTAGGTAAAAAAAACATCGATCTTTTTGCTCATTAGATTTCCCAACAACAATAGGTGTGACTAATGACGTAACTTGTGTGGGAGATACGAATATACCCGAACACATCCATTAGCCTCGGCTGACCTCGAAATACTAAACGAGATGACGCAGGAACAAACTCGACGTATACGAATGTTTGCGGGTTTCGGGTGTAGCTTTTTTTGTACCTGAATGTACGGGATACGGCTTGTTGCGTTTGGGCGATAATATAGCGGTCGTATCACGTACGTTCGCATAGGAAGGGCGGTTAATATTATAGTCGACATGTTTGCTCCATGCTTGTCGCGGTGTGAAGAGTTCCCGTGTCTCGATAAACTCAGTTAATAGTAGATGTATTTGAAATAGATATTTGTTTAGAAATTAAGGAAATAAATTTGTTCGAAGTAACCAATTTATTGCTGTTTTCCCAACAAGCCTCTAATTAACCATAAAGCCTGATATTGACAAGTCTTGAAGGTGAATATGATATAGATAAAGATGGCGTAAAGTGAACTGGCCTCATTAGCTCAATGGTTAGAGCGTTGTCCCGGTAAGACAGAGGTCCTGGGTTCGACTCCCAGATGCGACTGATATCTATTTTCTGTGTCTTTCCGTTTCATGTTTCATTTGAGATTTGTTCTTCAATGATTAAATATTACAATGAGGTTAATATGCTTGAATAAGTTATTCCATTAAATCGATAAATAAAGCTTTTTCAGTATAGTACTTATTAAAAAAAATTAATGCAATTATTACAGCTAATACAAAAAACAACAATGAAAACATCAAAAACTTTTAGATAAAGTATCACATTATTTTCAAATAATAATGTAGAACGTGGCGGAGGGGCGTCGAACTCATTATACATTGCTTCCAATATAGTTTTAAGTTATTCTCCAATTTGCTCAGTGAAATATTCAACATAAAATTGAAATATTACATCACTCTGTTAGCCGGCAGTTATTTGTCAGACAATCTCCGCAGTTAGTTGTTGAAGAATTTGACTTTGAGTTGTGGGACAAATATATTAAAATTGATCTTTCATTTATATAATACTAATATCGGGATTTGGAATGTTATGAAGTTATGAACTTGTGAATTCTTGCTTGTCATTAGGGAGCCATAATTGATTTGACAGCGAAAGTAACTATTTCCAAATAATGAGACATTCATTTGAATATTTTATTTCTTTCCAAATATTTATTTTTTCAAAATATATCTAAATCATAAAGTTCTTAAGTATGTACCTACTCGTGTTTTCCATTTTGAAAATATTCTACCCAAAAAAACCTTCTTCTTTTGAATATGCAATCTGTGGCTAACCAGAGTGTTATATCTATGGGCTAACCTAAATAAAACATGACGGGTTCAACAACAGTTACATATTGGATTTCATTCAAACTACTCTCTAAACCTTTCCGGCACTAATAAGAACAAACTGTGCTATTTTCAGAGAAATCGGTCAAGTAGTTTCGAGAAAATCGAGAACGCTCAAAAAATCTATGTTACTTGCGCTACAAGTTTGCAATAATTTTATTAAGCCAGAGAAGGTTTTAGCTATTTCTGTTGGTTTTGGTTGGGCTTCATTCTTCTTGAAACATTTATTATTTGTTATACAAAAAACAAAAAGATAGTAAAACACTATTATTATTATACCCGTTTTATGAAAGTCGTAAATGGTAAGTATTAATGCAGAAACCTTACTGTATAAGAAACATAAATAAAATTGAAGGTGCACACAAATGCACATTGTCTCAAGGCTTGCGAGTTTCTGGAGATAAATGGTCGTGATTAATACGTAATATCTGAGCGACTTTCCCTTCTGACGAAACGACCGGATTGTGTTTTGAGATTAAGAATTTAATTTCCGAAAAGGTTAAGTTAAGTCATGTCATAAACTGAGCCAATATAATGCATTGACAGCAGCGGGTCGTGCGGAAATCTGGAAACATTAGATCACGACCTCCATAACTTAATGGTTCAATGATTTGGGCTTTTGACTTTGAATCGGGAAGTATCTATTCCTGTCGCAGCACAAAAAATACTTTGACCTGGATATATTAATTATAATTATATTATATATATTAGCTATAAAAATCATCCGATTATTATTATTATTAATATTTTTTTTTTAATCATTGGAGATAATATAAACAACTATCAGAATGAAACACGTAACAGAAAAGACCCAGAAAAGAAAAAGATAACGGTGGCAGCTGGGACTGTTTTTTTTTACAGTAACTCAACAGGAGGCCTAGAGGGAAATAATTTCCCTCGATGCCAATATCATATTTGGGAATGCTGTGTGGAGGGTAATTTAGAGAATAGGAAGGAGTGAACTTTTGAATGTTGTAGGAGGGAAGAAACACAGAGGCTGGCAGATCATTCTACAAGAGTCGTAGATGCGACCCGTTCTCATGTAACAAATGTCAACAGTGTGCAAATGTTTGGCGTGTTTCCCGATTGTGCACCTGTGCCGAAGGGATTAATGACGCTAGTTCCTGAGAGCATCTTCCATTAAAATACCGGTAGAACAAGGACAGCATTCTCACCTTACGTCTGTGCTCCAAAAATTTCAATCCGTTTGTTAAGATAGGCGAATTTATCAAACGGATCCTCCGGTACTGCACAGAGTCAAGTCAAGGGGTGCTTTTTGGGTTGGCCAGGGCTGGTTTAGAAGATTAGGCGATTTTTGTAAAATGATTTTTTATTGCATTTTCGTCTGTTTTTTACCCGCTACACGCACCTGTGACGGTGTAGCGGCCGCCCGCTCAAAGTGTGTTAAGTTCTACAAGTTCTTTTTTTTTTAATTATTATTATTGCGACAGTTCTTTCGGCGTTCAATGCCAATTTTAAACTGTGGTTAGGCCAGGCTGAGATGACTTATTTGTATGATTCTATTTACCCCAACCCAATAAAAAAATTATCTCGCTTAACATGATTTATTACCGGTGAAACTGATTTACTGGGAAAATAATTGTGACAATAGATTCTCCATCCTGTGAGGCATTTTATCTGTTTTCCTCGCATTAAATGGCATTGTTTTATAATGACCTAAAAACCATTCATTTTTAAAAAGAATTAAAAACCACGAGCTTTTTTCATGAATAAGCAATATACACGTCTATGAGTGTATGTATTTTTTTAGTGCTTTGTACGACCCGCAGCGGCTGCATTGTTATGAAACTGGAATAGTGGAAACCTCTAATAAAATCCCCGCTGAAAGGAAATATCGTCCAATATTTCAGCATTGGTTTCGTTAGAGATAGGCGTTGTCGCTTCCTCTTGCAAGTGTTGAACGAATATAAGCGCCAAAATAAGGTACATATCATTTTATTTCTGAAAATAAACATTTTAGAATGTTTCCAGTGGAATGTATTGGATGTTGGATTCTGTAGTGTTTACAAGGGCGAACAATATTTCTGAAATAAACTAAAAAAATCCCCTTTTCCCGTCTAACAACATAAAAGCTCATCCTTCGCTTGCTGCTTACATGTTATATTGTGTTGTACTCGTATCTTTTGCATTGTTCCAATGTTCTGTTAAATGTGGGTGCTGTTCTGCAGAATCAAGCTAACTTTTCATTTATTTATTTGAAACACACATTATTTTACAATAAAATGTTAGAAAGCCTTGACTAGGAATAAATCCCATTTTAGGACAGTCAAATTGGCAAGTTTAGTTCATATTAAGGCGATCGATAAAATTTCAACGAAATTACGCGCTCCTTATGCAGGTGGCCACAAGGTTGAGATTGCCGCTGAACATCGGCCGCATGTTTCGATTTACACAAAAAAAACCACCACCAAAATGCGTGTTTTATTCTATTCTGTAAACCTCAGACATAATTATTAAAATGTTTTATGTTCATATTCTAAAAAACTTAATTTACCACAATGAACAATATGACAATATCGGAAAAGGGGTTCGTAAGTAGGAGAGTTTGCGATTTAAACATTTTTTTAATGTCTGATACTTTATTTTTTTCTAGGCTTATAAAAAGACATAACAAAAAATGTCCGCTTAAACGAAAGACCAAGGTGTGTTCTACTTGCAGTATTTAATTAAATCATCTACGATATTCCTAGGCCATCAAATTCTCAAACCGAAAACACATGATTTTGCATTACTTGCCATTGCATCGCCGTAAGTGCCATTATACAAAAATAGAAGGGAAAAAATCTAGTATTTACACAATATGGTAATATAATTCATCTAGAAAAAAGAATAATAATTAAGTATAAAGAGATGTGAAGAATAGTACAGAAAAAATGGTGTGTACTCGTACCAGATAATTTGGTATAGCATAATAATTAATATAGAATAATGGTCAAGTTAAATAGATAAGAAAAAAGTGTAGAGTAATCGTGTACGTATACCAGATCATTTGAGTATAGTATAATAGTTAAGTACTAATGAAGATTTTTTTTTTAAATTTAATGTAAATCAAATTTAAAATGTTATTATTAAACAATAATTATTAGCCTGAAACACTCATCCAAATTGTAAAAACCTTCCGAGAAAAGATAAATGTCGCCGACAGGACTCGAACCTACACCCTTCTGATTGCCGGTCAGATGCTCTACCGTTGAGCTACGTCGGCTTTTCGCAAACCCGCCAAGTTAATCAATATATACTAGTGTTCCATTCAATAATTACTGTTTTTATTTTATTTCACCTGTAAACAACCAACTAACTTTATTAGTATGAGAAAGGCTTGTAACGACTAAATCCCTCAATAGATGGTGTCGAGACAAATTATGTCTACATTTTATTGGTGAAAAATGCTTTGACTTGTCAAATATTTATTAATTGATAAACTAAAGTTTTTAAGACAAGATTTTTGTGCATAGCGCTAAGGGTAACAATTATTTTTATAAACAATAATTATGAGCCTGAAACACTCATCCAAATTGAAAAAAACCTTCCGAGAAAAGATAAATGTCGCCGACAGGACTCGAACCTGCACTCTTCTGATTGCCGGTCAGATGCTCTACCGTTGAGCTATGTCGGCTTATCGCAAACCCGCCAAGTTAATCAATATATACTAGTGTTTCATTCAATAATTACTGTTTTTATTATATTTCACCTGTAAACAACCAACTTTATTAGTATGAGAAAGGCTTGTAACGGCTAAATCCCTCAAATAGATGGCGTCGAGACAAATTATGTCTACATTTTATTGGTGAAAAATGCTTTGACTTGTCAAATATTTATTAATAATTATTGTTTATAAAATTATTGTTTATAAAAATAATTGTTACCCTTTGCGTTATGCACAAAAATCTTGTCTTAAAAACTTTACTTTATCAATTAATGTTATTATTAAGTTCTGCAAGTATTTTTAGTTTTTATTATTGTGACAGCTGTTTCGGCGTTTGTGGCCATTTTCAAACTGTGGTTAATCCACACTGTGAAGAATTATTTATATGATCTTATTTACTCCCACTCCTTTTCAATTTGGATGGGTAATGATATATTATCGGTAAAACCGATTATTTAGAAAGCAATTAAAATTCTGAATTCTGTGAGGTTTTCACATTTATAATGTGTTTTTACTCGTATTTAACTGGCAATGTTTTCTTAATTGATTTATTTAAATGTGTTGTATTGTTTTGATAACGTTAAAATTATCCAAAGAACGATTGATCCCAAATAGAAAATTATGTATTCACCGCTTCTCAGTGTGTTTGTAATTATTAAATAAAAAATCAAATAATTAACTGTCAGTCAGCATATGTTCGCTTTTGACTCTCCCTAAACTAAGAAGCCAATCTTAGACCAATTTCTGAATTATGCAGAACAATTGTACTTTTCGATTTCCATGTATTGGGTGTGATGTTGTACATTTTAAGCAAACTAAACCGGAAAAGAAACATGAGGTTAAAAAAACGTCGATTTGTAGGGTATGCCCACTGTAAAATCTCCATATATGTAGTTTGTGAGGCTGAAGGGTATGGGTAGGGGAAGGAGATGGAAAGAGGAAGGTGGGGAAGTACTCGTATATGGCTATTCAGATCTGGTCACCAAATACGGCTATAGCTATTTCGAACAATCTGAAAGTGTCTACCACTCGTGTCGCGAATATACTATATATTATTTTACTTGAATAATTTTGTGAAATAACATAAATTAATCAATAAAATTTACTTAGCACGCCGGGATTTGAACCAGTGACCTCCGGATTCGTAAACGATGATCGTAACCACTCAACCACAGAGGCCGTCATATCACTATTCATGTTGATATGGCATATTGTGTGTTCAATTTTGGCAATCTGGCAACTGGCGAATATAATTACGCTCTCCTAATAAGTGAAAACAAATCCAGGAAATATTTTGTTTGAAAACGTTATTGATAGATGTATTTAAAAAATTTTTGTTGACAAATCTCGCACGATATTAGAAAAAATCTTTATATCCCTGTTTCCTTATTTTGGACCTTTTAAGTTAGCTACTATTGAAATCAATTGTCTATTTTTTATTAATTATTTCTGTGTTTAATTCGTAGAACTCCATTTATTTTATTATTAATTTAAAAAAAATCCAATTTAATAATGTCATTCAAGTTTTTTTGTTTGTTTTTATATTATTGCGACAGCTATTTCGGCGTTCAAGGCCTCAGTAAACCGGATTAACCGGTTAAAAAAATTAAAAACTAAAATACTTGCAGAACTTAATAATAAGATTATTAAATTTGATTCACATTTTGTAAAAAATAGTAATAAAAAAATATTAGTTTTTAGTTACACTTACATTTTAATTGTATTTAATTGCCCTCTCTTCGAAAATATTAAATGTTTTCGACAGAATAATATAGAAAGCTCAGTTTTTTTAACGTCATTCTGCAGAACGAGGCTCAAATATTATTTTTAAATTTTCGAATCCTCTATAGTACAATAGGAAACTCGTTGCAAAGAAATTCTTGTAGGATTTCTCTCGCATACAAAGGAAAAAATATTTTTCGAATTCCCATTGTTAATAATTATTATCATAAAAAAGGAACATTTTTTTTGGTGACAGTATTCTGTATTCCAGGGTATTGTTAGTCTAGCTTTCGTACTGGATTTCGACCGTGGCTGTTTACCGATTACATACAGTAGAGTGCACAGAGCTTTTAATCAGGGTAGGCAGTACGGAAAAGCGAATTAATTGATATTTAAAAAACTTACCATGGTCGTGTCAAGTTTTTGGTAAAAATTACTAAGCTGGTGTCTTCAGCCGATATTAGTTGTGATTTCCTGTCACATCAAATATCTAAATAACCGCTTCGTATATGCATATTATAAGACAATTACTGGATAGATAAAATTTCAATACTTTTTCGACCGCAAGAAAGCCAACATAATTATGATTATTTTTTTATTAGTAAAGTTGTACTCATCAATAGAAGTACCAACAGATGGCACTGGTTGCTAAATTTGTATCGATAGTCACGGCATTTTGCGACACTAACACAAACGAGTCTTCCCCTGAATGCGCACTGCGCACACACGTACATTTTTTTGTGTACATTCAACATATGTTCGTCATTTTGCATATTTAGTTCCTGATTTTGACACGTAATAATAGTAGTGCGGTCAGTGAGGAGCGCGCGGCGCTGCGATTTGTTGCTGTTTTTACGCGCGTATTTTTATAAGTGTAGATTGATTTCTTGCAATAATTTCATAAATTTGAATATTATTGATATTTTTATATGAGTACGTTAGGATAGACAGTGCTTTTGCGCCTATATGGAACGCACGCCTCTGGTTACATAAATGTATAGTATCCTCTAGTACAATGAGCATTGACGATATTTCCGTGAAAATATTTTCATTTACAAGTGTCTATAGAAATGGGTATACGGTTTTTGGATACTAAGTTAGTAATATTGCGACAAAAAAATCCATGAGATAAGTAAGCAAGATCTGTTACGTTGGGGAATATGTCAGGTGATAGGTCACAAACCTGTTCGAATCTCAGAAATATCTATGAACAATATCTTTGATATCCCACATATGTCCCCAAATTCTTCTTCCATCCACTTCGGCTTTGTAATATATTCCTCTGACATTTCTTTCTCTTTTCATTCGCTGCACGTGTCCATTTTTTTAAGCATCACATAAAAGTAGAACGTTATGTAATCCACCTATGTTGAAAGAGGTAAACTCGTGGGAGATCCCATGCACTCTTTTATTCTCCGAAAGCGAGAACTAATATTTACCAGAACACGCCAATCAGCAGAGCGGCTCAACTGCTCAACGATGCTGCATTGACCGTTGACATTTTCAATGTTACTTACAAACAGACAAATAGCGATTATCTTTTGACCCATGTAACAAAATAGTTGCAAAACTGCCACATGACTTTTTAGACTTTTTCTATCACCCTTTCTCTTCTTACATATTGTCTGCTACAGATTATCATCTTTAGTTTTGTTTAAATTATTACTATACAAATGCTTATTTACTTTTGTTATTCCTAATACTTCTCTACGTACATTTTTTACCATTTCTTTTTTTTTATGTTCTACATCTGTAATCTCTATAATAAATTGCTGTACAACTGTTTTACGAAGACAATTAACAAATGAACAAATAAATAAAATTAAAAAAAAAACACCTAAGCAAAACATTTCTTGTTCAATACGCTTTCATCGACCTTTACATGGGATTACCTCATTCGTCTCAGGGATCTCAGTTTTACAGCTTCCAGTTTAATTAAATTTTTCCTCTACTGGCTCAATGCCTCACTGTCATACACCGAGGTTGTTATCAGAACTCTATCGTGAACTGTCGTAAGAGAAAGAAATCGGAAATTTTTCCAATGACTTTAGCTAACATAATCTAGGTACCTACCGAACAAGTACATATTGTAGATATATACAGAGTGTATCAGAATGTACTCAACAAACTTAAATCAGTGATTCCTGAGTTTACTCGGAGTAAAAGATGTAGATGGCGTTTTGTATTTTTTTTCGTTTTCACCTAAAAACATAAAAAAATCAGTAGGTATTGGACAGTTGGAGCCGCAGTTGAGTATTAGGCGATTACTCGGCTGTTTGACCAGTGAAGACGACGAGTGAAAGATTTAATTTAATTTTTTATTAATTTATAAAAAAAATCATAATTCCACCAGGGACCTAAATGCCATGTACATTTTTGGCTCAAAATAAGCTCAGGAATCACTAGTTAACGTTTATCGAGTACGTCCTGATACAGCCAGTATTATTTGGTTGCTGCAAAACTTTCTCTCCTACTGGTTTAATTTAAGGTATTATTTTTATTATTTTGAACTTAATAGGAACCTGATCACTGCGTTATTGCTAGTATGGTTAATACCACTCTATCAATCTGTATTTTTTATTCAACAAGTTTAAAATATTAAATAATAATGTGGAATCGTGGTAGTGACCCGTTCTCACGTGACAAATGTCAATCGTGTGCAAATGTTTGGCGTGTTTCCCGACTGTGCATCGGTGCCGAAGGGATTAATGACGCTAGTTCCTCAGAGCATCTTCCATTAAAATACCGGTAGAACAAGGACAGCATTATCACCTGACGTATGTGCTTCAAAGATTGCAATCCGTTTGTTGAATCCATCAAACGGTCCCTTTCTGCACCGAGTTAATATTTTGGACTCCCGACCAGAGTTGGCTGCCAAATTCTACAGTAGGGCGCACTTGTGATTTGCACAGGGTCATCAGTACGCCCAGCTTCTGAGAGGCTAACTTTACTCTAGCTTCGATGGAGCCCCCGTACCAGAGCTTAGTCACTTAGGATTATACCAAGCATAGCAATGGAGGGCTTGTTGGGATGATTGCTTTCATTAAAGGAATTGACTCAATAAGAAACGTTATGTATAAACCACTGTTTAATATAATACAATAATTACACATAATATTTCATATTCATTTTAACAATAACAATTAATAAGAACGAGTTTTCCACCCAAGAAAAAAAGGATAAACGTTTATTACAGACATTTAAATATTGTCCCACAAAATGTGAAACAGGAGAGTTCACTTCCGGAAACTAAAACAACCTTTGATCTCGCAGTAAAGGCGCATATAAAAAGTGTAACGCTGTGTAGTGGCGTTTCTCGCCCGTAGGTGCTTCAAATAACATCCCCGGAGAATGTTACTCGCGACAGCCTATTTTTGTTTCGGTTCGAAATGTCACCCGTAGAAAGTGTCACCGGGTTATCCATATAATTCGCCATTTGCCAAATTATTAATTGCCAAGTTATTAACCTGCTTTATGAAAAATGTTTACAAATAAAGAGTTCTCCTTTCTCCAAATATGGCAAATATGGCTGTAATCATCTTAGGAAGTGGCAGCTGATAGTGGACTTTTTATGTCCCGTGGTGGCCAGGTATTAGAGGGGTATTTTTTCTCTTTTTAGAAAAAAATTCTAATTATGAATTTAAAAAAAAAAAAATCTGTTATACTCGTATATAATACGCTTTTTTCTGACATAAAAAAAATAAAATAAAAAAATTATATTTCATTTTATCTGATTTTCTTTTACAATCTTATTAGTATTACACCGTTATTATTTTTAAGAAAAACTGCCTTAATTTGTAAACTTATAAAGATTTAGATATAAATAATATAGATATATATGTATGTATATGAGTAAATATATGTAAACAAATGTATAATAAATAACTTAATTCCATGAAAAAAAATATATAATTTTTTTACTGCCATTAACTATTACAGAAGTATACCCACGCACTGCCCTTGACTATGGGAGACTTTTTGCTATATATTTTTTTGCAATATATTTAAATTTATATACATTTATTCTAATATATATAATTGAATATAAAATTATAAAAATAAATATTTCTAACCTTCATACCTATGCTTATATAAATGTACGAGTATGTATCAAAACATTCATTAATAAATAAATAAAAACATATAAATTATAGTCTAGAATGTAAAGGTTGCGCATCTGTTTTCTGCCCTCCATCATGGCCTATGGAGCATTTAAAAATCTCTTTTTCAATAAAAATAAAAATATGACACTGTCCAGAATGTCGAGATTTATTAACTCAAGTCAGGGCCGTGAAATTTTTTGTACCGGTCTAAATTATTTTTGTGATGCTTGACAAAATTAAACCTCGAAGATTATCATTTAGAATATCTAAAATCATGGATATTTCCAACATTTTTAATTTATATTTTTGTACTATTTTTGTCATTGCTTCATTAATGTTACATGTTTATGTTATTTTTCTGTAGCCCTTGTTTATTTCATTTCCTATTATGTATTTAGTGTAATTGTACAATGACAAATTAAAAAAAATAAATGAATAAAAACACTCTAGACCTAATAGGATTATAAGACAGAGATTTTGACGGTATAAAAAGTTCTTTAGCCATTTGTTACAAAATATCATAAATGATTGCAAAGAATTACTATTTTGTTCACTATAAAAAAAATAATCTTAAGACCTTTATTTTTTGGACGTTGACTAGTTTTGTCACTTGTTCATGATATTTTAAGGGTAAATAGAGGATATATTAATTTTAAAATTAACTATCTTAAACCTTCCTACTTAGCTAATTATAATGTTCGTCTCTTTCAGTAACCATCCAGGGTCTGGAGCCCTTCAAAGGCTTCTTCATCCAGGCACGCGACGTGGCCAGCGATAACTGGGTGGGGGAGTGGAATCCCACCCCTAACACCACCATCCACCCCGAGTGCGCCTCCATCACGCACGGGGACCCCCGCGACAAGCAGAAGGCCACCTTCGTGTGGCGGGCGCCCAACAACATACCCCCCGGGAGGGTGTACTTTACGTGAGTATTATTTGTGTATATTATAAACGATGTGAGGGATTCTCTCACGTCCGATTTTAACAATTATAAATAATATCTAGGTTCAACTGAGCATGACACGTATATAGATAACCCATCTGTTTTCATGAATAACCTTCCCTAATTGAATTCTCATGTTGGGTATACTTCACGTGAGTGGTAATTGTGCATATTATGTATGTGAGGGATTCTCTCACGGTCACTCTTGATAGTTAAAAATAATCTTGGTGGGTCCGACTAAGTGTAGCATGCAAGTTAACCCATATATTTTCACGAATAACCTCAATTCAGTGAATCCCCTGGGAAGGCGTATTTTACGAGCGTTCTAATTTTATGTACGAGTATATAGTATGTGAGGGATACTCTCACAACAAGTTTTGGCAGTTAAAAAAATCTCGGGGGTCCGACTGAGTTGAACACGCGTGTAAGTTAACCCATTCGTTTACATAAACAACTTCCTCAGAGTGATGAACTGTCATATAATTTCTGCGTAGTTTATCGCCAGTCGGGCGCAATGACAAGAGAGTCAAAATCATAGCTGAATTTACAAATATGAGAAACGTGAACTCATCTGATTAGCATGGTATTCCTATCTTTAATGTTTAACCGTTATTCTCTTGGCAGTAGTCCAGTCTTTTTGATAAAGTTCACAAGGATTGTCACAGGGTTTTTGACGATGTCATCTGGTTCCACAGCGTGGCTTAGAACTCTGCTAAAAAGTTTTTTATTTTAACATTCATCTTTTGGCATTGCGTAAACATACGATTGAGTGATTTTTATTGGAGAAAGTGTTCAAAAATAAGTTTTCAGTTGATTAGATCTAATTAGCCAGTTATCGTTTCCCTCTATCAACCAATTTCTGTACAACATTCTATTTGACGCGTTGGTGCAATTTTTTTACTTGTTACAGTTCAGGTTTTCACGCCACATAAGAATCTAAAAAAATACCATTAATGTTTCTGATCCTTAAATTTAGTTATAAATCACGGCTATCAATATCACTTTGCCTTAGAAAACTTTTTCATAATACAATTGATTTATTTAGCAATTTATTTAGAATACGACACTATAAATCCAATAACGCGAAAAACTCTTTAATAGGACGTACCTGCAAAACTTACAATACCCTACGCGATGTTGATATTTAAACTGTAACTTGAAATCATACAAAATGAAAGTCACTGAATTGATAATTTAAATTATGTCAAAATTTAACTCTCACATGTTGATTTTTGTTTAGTTTTCAATATTAATCGCAATAATTAATTGGTTAATAATAGTATGTTATTTTTTACAATGAAGCTCACTAATTTAATTATATTAATAATGCGAAACTGTATTAATATCTATGTTAATTTAATTTTTATTTTTATGCATTTAATGAAATTAAATTTACTTTAGAATTTAACGTTATTTTATATTATGTATTAAAAACATAATAAAAAATAATCGAGGTTCATTGCAGAATACTGTATTTTCGCAAACTGCGGATATTGTTAAAAATGTGTGAGTAAAATTTATATTTCTGATTTTGATAATGGCACAGAAAATGTGTAATTTTAAAATATTCATTCGTAATCATTAATTTTAGAAACGATCTAAAACGGTACATTTCGAAACGGTTTGAACTGGATAAACCGTCATTATGATGTACTTAACGCTATTGGCTTGTACGAAGGCTGTCAGCGACGTTGGTCGGCGTGACGTCAACAACGCCAATTCACAAGCAAAAACAAACATGTCGTTTTGGCGGCATATCAAAAATAGTATAGAAAACGTATTCTTAACATAAAAATGCATTGCAGAGAATGAAAAAATACCATATTATGTGGAGATTGTACTAATAAATACTGTTTTTTTTCTTCAATATAGTGTGTGTACCTGTATCCAGTCTTTAGGTGATAATATTTGATTTTTTGAAAATAACACATTTTTTTTACAATCAAGCTCATTGACTGTGAAATTTAACAAATAAAATGCGAAAACTGTATTCATTTCAATTTTGCTATCTTCTATGTTTTTAGTGGATTGGTTTAGTATATTAGGTTTTTTTTTTAATTATGTATAAATAACAAAATTAAAATAAAAAACAATATTCATTGCACAAATTAATATAGTATCTACCTTATTTAGAAACCAAAAATTTTCTCATATTTGGAATTAAATAATTCCTGAAAGCTAAGACCGCTTTCGTGGCGTTTAAATAAAGCTTAAAATCGCCATTAATACTTAAAAAGGAAGTGTTATATCTACGTACAAATTAGCTTTTAAATGTGACCTTAAGCTTAACTACAAAGCTGTGGATAGGCGAAACCTAACTGCGCTTATGCAGTCGACAGATATAAAATACACGTTATAAAATAAACAAACACCTTATACAGTCTTGGTTAGATTTTAAGGAAAATTCGTGTTGACGTGATATTATTAACGTATCCTTTTTGTTTGATAAAATAAACTTTGTTCTCGAATTCTTTGTAAACTTCTTTGTAAAGTATGTCAACATCTCTAGTCTAGACGATAACGTAATAAAAAATGTGTGTGATAGCATTATTTGCAGCATTTCGTCACTTTATACAAAACCAGTCTTGTTCAATTTCAGCAAAGTCTTCCGATAAGTTCAAAATCCATTTGCAAACATGCGAAGGCATTAAAAATAATAAAATATAAATATTAATGTTTGTTTTAAATTGTGCAGTATTATATTTATTGTTATAATAATGTGAACAAATTCCCCGCTAAAATTTTCATACAATCCTATTGAGTCCATTTTTTCGTAATTGTATCTTTTGGTCATTTGAGCTCTATAGAAGCGGCCGTCATATATTTTGGAGAAAGAGTCGTTATTTGAAAGTGAGGGAAGAATAGACAGGGAGATTTTGGTTAGGTTAGGGGGGAGAAGAAAAACTTGAGGATTTACCAATAGCAAGTGAAGTATTCAAATTGTTATTTTAAGCACTCAAGAACTAAGAAGATGTGGAAGTTTTGCTTTGATACCAGTAGAATCAAATTTCAATTTAGTTATTTGGAAACGTAGTTTTATGTTCTTAAATTCATAAAGCCTGATAAAAATTGATTATTTTCCGAAATATGGATAAGAAAACATATGTGTAAAAATAACCCAAATATCACTCTGCAGGTTGCTAACTCAAGCAATCCACAAATGATTTATTTGTAAATTCTATACGGGTAGTTTTATTTATTTATTCATAAATTTAAAAAAAATAAAAAAACATCACCCACTCATTTCACTGGGACAGTCCAGTGTTGAGATGAGCGGCTTTACAATTAAGTGAAACGACATATAAAAATCGAAAAACATAACACCAAAGTATTGTTTCAAAAGACAAATATCATCACACTGTAATCTTTAAATTCTATGAGAAACGTCCATAAATGTCTGAAAATAAATGCTGTTTAAAAACCACTATAAGCAATTTTGAATAATTTACCTAAAATTCCAGTACGTATTTCATATACAATTAAAAAAAACACAGATTGAGGAACATTATAAATTTTACTTGTAAAATCAACAGATAAATCATTCGTAGGATTTCTTTAGTAACCTGTAAAGTACGTATTTTTGAGTGTTGACCGTTAAGTAACAAAAACTCTCGAACTGAGCAAATATCGTAAAACTGTTCAACAATAAAGCATTGTGCTATAATTAGAAAAAGCATTAGTATCATAAACAGAGTAGCTACCTACTCAAATGTTCATCGTTGTTTTTCATCCCATCTTTTTCCCATCTTTGACATATTGTAGAAATTCAAAATACTGAAATTATTTAAATTGCTCCACGGTGCGAGTATATGCACGCGCAATAATTTAAATGGGGAAAAAATCATTATTTATAATCATTACGCAATGGATAAAAAGTTTATCAATCAACGAGTTACAATAATTGCTCTGATTCTCAGCATGCCCAGCATCGCACAATCGGCCGGTCCAGCTGGTTTCTCGACCAGAGATCAGGCATTGCGTTAGTCCACAACGTGTTCGAGATTACGGCAAAAGTGAAAGGTTTTCATTTCACAGCTTCCGTTCAGTTCATTCACTCTATGAGTATATCAGCGAATGGTAAACTTCGTGTTAAAAGGACTTTATATTGAAGCCTTGACATCGTTGCATAAGTGAGTTCAGCATCGCCACGTGATAACCATTCTCTCCAAACGATTGTTGTAACAGTCACCATTATTATAGTAGGTACTGAAATCATGTTATTGCCCGGAATGTTTCAAGAATTAAACAAAAAAAGTTTATTGACGATTTTTTTTTTTTTAATACCTAGTACATTAATTTTTTTTTTATGTTAAACCTCACATGAGCGCGCCTGTCTGTATGTGTAAAGACAGATGCACTATATGATCACCCGGCTGGGTGGCGCTATGAGGTGGATCAAGGTTGGGGCTGTAAGATAATATGAAGGAAGAAAAACAGGTGCCGGAAGCTCGATGCGCATGCGAGCAGCCTTACACAAAAAATAGTCAGAAAAACGGCCCATTCTCATGAAGACAACAACAACTATGAACGGGTTTACCGCACATGTGATCAATTCTGCTAGTTCCTTCGAGCAAGCTCCGTTGAAATACTTGTTGAACAGATTCAGCATACCTATACATTGCGTCTGTGCATTAGAAATGGCAATCGGTCTATTAACGGATTGTCAATCAGACGGACTGCCCTCCTTTACTAAGAATCATATGGGTTCATCAGATATTTTTAGAGCTCCATCACAGAGGTGGCTCCCAAATTCTATCGTCGAACGTACTTAAGATTTTGTACAGGTTTAGCAGCCGGTCACTATTGAAGAATCTACTAGCCCTATACAAGCGCCCAGTTTTTTTAAAGCCAGATTTACTCGGGCTTCTATGGAGCAGCCGTCAAATACAGTTTGGATTATTCTTCCCTTCAGGGAGTCCGCAATCCAACCATATAAGATGGGATGGATCTTGTACGATTTAAACTTGTGGTGCCAGACAGAATTTATTTTATTAAGAAAACCAACAGTTTACAATAATTATTTAGTATGGTAAATATACCCATATAGAAATTGATCTAATGATAGGTTTTCACTCAAGTCTAAATTATTCAAATTACAAAAATTACATTTTTTAATAAGTTTAGCCTATGGGGATGGGATGGTGGGAGGGAGGGGAAGGGAATGAACCTAGTATGTTTAGAGTAATATGTATGGCGTACATGTTATTTATTGATTTTACTTTTGAAGTGTGAGTGGCTGAGTTAAACAAATCGAACTCACAGTATGAAGTGCTAAAAATGAGTGAAACGCGTTGAACAAACGTGTTTTGTTTTGAGGTAGTGTTGCATTGAGGAAGGATTAATGTGTGGGTTTGTCTGGTTTGTCTTTTGGGTAGTCTTAATTGAAGCCATTCAAATAGTTCAGGACAATCTAACACAGAGGTGGCTATTTTTTGCAAAAATAGTACGTGTGCGGAATTTCATTACTGCATGACTCAAGTGGAGACAATAGCCTCGAAAATGTAGGTATTGTGGAAAATGATTTTGTACTTCCTCAAGCCTTTCTATACTTATATGATATGTACCTATTGAGGGCTTTGGAAATATCTAACCCGTATCACAACTTAAGTATAATAATAATAATAGTTGGATGATTTGTATAACGCCGTTTTTGTGAAAAATCACCTCAATATATCAACAATATTAGAAGAGTGATCTTGTGTTCTTACTCTTACAAAAAATTAAAAACAGGGTTCTAAACATTACAACGCTTTTTGCTTCCCATTTGTAAGGTTATGAAAACATTAGAGACCTTTTAAAATAAATGTTATTTTGGGTTCCTGACGAGACTGGTTTTCGGGAGCCTAATATTTTTTCGTTTTCTTATGGGCTGACAATGAAATTAATTCAGAAATATGATTTACATTCTTTGAAATGTACACCCAACAAATTGTTAGTCTCAAAATTCTTCGAGTAAGAGTAATTCTGTGGTACAAAATTATATTTCAGCGCATTAATAACCCTATATTTAATACAAATAGACTAGAGAACACTTACAATACTCGTCTCAATTTAAATGAAGGATTAATGGTTCCTATGTATTCAAACAAATATGGACAAAGAGCTTTAGATCACATGATTCCCAGCTGTTTAAATATGTTATGTTTAATATGTCCGTGCAATCCTAAATCCTTTAATTTTTCATACTGAACGGCTTAAAATATTTTCTATATATTAATATTATAACTGTATATACGTATCTAGTTTCAAAAACTAGTAAAGATGGGTTACACTATACTTTTATCAAGTTGATTTTATGATGCGTTTATGTAATGAACGGTTGGCAAATTCTGAATTTATCATGAGTTTATAGTGTATTTATTATGAATAATCTTATCCTTTGAATATTTTAACGTTTAGCCGTTTTTTTCTACTCTCTTTCATCGGTCTATTATTTGTATATTAACCATCGCATTGTGACCGGTAATGTTTAGTTTTATGGAGATCTAGCTGATGTGTACCCGTCCTTGGTGGGGATTTTTTTTTATTGAATAACGTTATGAAGTTGTGAATTCTTGCTTGTCGTTTGGATGCCATAATTGATTCGACGGCGAAAGTAATGCCTTGTGATGACTATTACCATATCTGAACAAAGAAACAAAGAAATATTTATTTGAAAATTTTATTTCATTCCAATATCTAAATAATAAAGTTCTTAAGTAGGTACCGACTTGTGTTTTCCATTTTATTTATTTATTTATTTATTGTATAATATACGCCCTATATGGAAATATTGAAAATATTCTACACAAACACATCTTCTTCTTTTGAATATGTAATCTGTGGCTAACCAGAGTTGTATATCTATGGGCTAACCTCAATACAACATGGCGGTTTCAATGTTTTTCATAATAATTTTAAAACGTATTGGCAATAGTTTTACATAATGGATTTCATTCAAACTACTCTCTAAACCTTCCCGTCACAAATAAGAATAAACTGTGGTATTTTCGGCGAAACCGGTCAAGTAATTTTCGATAAAATCGAGGACAGACAGACCAACATTCATTTTTATATATAGAGATTAAAAATTAGTTAGATTGCTACCGAAAATAATAATATTTACGAATATTTTTAGACGCATCGTGTAGGAACCCATCTAATTCAAATTTTCTGAACCATTTAAAAAAAACCTAGTTTGCAACCCGCTAGTTTGACAAAATAACACAGTTTTTTTTCCAAAGAAGACCTAAAACTTCAGATATTCAGTTATTATCAATAACTTTTATGGGTTCACACTCTTGAATTAATTTATTTTCTCTTCTGAACACACTCCAGGCTGGTAAATTAATTATAATTGATATGAGTTCGTGCTGTCGCCGTACCTGCCTAGACAGTACTAGTCACTGCAGTCGGCAGTCATTATCAGCAAAGTGGCGTGTGACGGCGGAAACATGCGAATATTCACAATACCATCTACATTATTTAATAGTTAATAACGTAATAGGTTGTTCATAATTTCACGTGCATTATTATTCGACATTGTAACATTTCGTGATTATTCTGGTAATGAAAATAAATACTTATTTTGATGTAGGTACTACTTGCATGATTAACGTCCTTTTCCTAAGAAATCTGTACAGTTACTACAAATTAATAAAAATATTTTTTCACTTCGCACTGCAAAACTCAAATTTTAACTGTAAATATACTCGTATTTCCATTTG
Organism: Halesus radiatus; assembly: GCA_022606495.2. Classification (NCBI taxonomy): domain Eukaryota; kingdom Metazoa; phylum Arthropoda; class Insecta; order Trichoptera; family Limnephilidae; genus Halesus; species Halesus radiatus. The sequence continues at coordinate 69,107 of JAHDVE020000870.1, forward strand.
TCTCAAATATAAGCACACATTTTATTAATGTATATTCTTTTAATATTTAGTTTTTAAGTTAAAAGAAATACATAATTATTTCACTTTCTTAACTTAACTACATACATACATGTTATATTAATTAACTACATACATCTTATATTAATTAACTACATACATACATATTATATTAATTATCTTCATACATACATATTACATATTATATTAATTAACTACATACATATTATATTAATTAACTACATACATACGAGTACATATTATATTAATTAACTTCATACATACATATTATATTAATTAACTTCATTCATACAAATTATTCTTAACCTATTTTAATATTTATGTTATATATCAAATTACTTAATTTTACATTATATTATTTACATACCTTACAAATAACAGCTATCTTATTTATTATTACTATCTTACATTATACATTGTTATTTTGCTCACTTATTTTGAGATTGAACAGTTTTTTTTTTAAATGTTCTTACTCGATTCTCCGTTTTCAGGTTATCGGGAAGGAGATATGTATATATATATACACCCTCATGGCCTATGCTTCTTTTAAAACCTTCAGTCGTTACTGTATTCTTGTACAATTTATTATTTATTTATTTATTTGTAAGAAATAAACAGCTTTTAATACAGATTTATATAAAATGAAGTTTTACAAAAGGTAAGCCAACAAAGTTTCTTATGCTCAAAGTGGTTAAGTAAATATGTTTTATTACAAAAAAAAATAAGAAGAAAGGGATTAGAGGAAGAGGAAGATAGGATCGGGACAGGAGATGCTCTCGATACATTTTATAGGCGTGCATCAATTTGTGGTCGTACGTATTACTTCGGTTCGATATTTTGAAAGGGTATTGTGAAGAATGTCTGTATTGTGAAATTGTGCGTTATATTTCGCACAAGTACGGGGAATTGGAGAATTTATCCTAAGATTGGTCCTGCATGCGGGCATATAAAAAAAATTGGTTTGTCAGGTTGTATTTTTACAGTAAACCGACATATATACCAGCACTCTGACGAATCGTACAATATGTAGTATTGTAGCTCTTTTAGTTTTCTCTTTTATGTCACTGATAAACGTTTAAAAAATTATATAAATTGAAAATACACTTTGTATATACCACTTTACTTAAAATATATAAATATTTCTACATGTTTCGATAGCAATGCTATCATCTTCAGGAATAAATGAATACTAAAAAATAATTTTTTATCATTTTTCTATACTTGAAATTATTTTTTAGTATTCATTTATTCCTGAAGATGATAGCATTGCTATCGAAACATGTAGAAATATTTATATATTTTAAGTAAAGTGGTATATACAAAGTGTATTTTCAATTTATATAATTGATAATGATGCCACAAAGTTACCAAGCATTTGAAGAAATTATAGTTTAAAAAATTGTTAATTACTTTATAGTTTAAAATATCTATGTACATTATTTTTGATAACTCTTTATATTATGTTCTAACATCCATTTAAAAATGTAATCAAATAAATTTCTTCTTCCCGTGAATCATCACTTAGGTATTCCCGTATTTTAGTTTTCTCGTAGTGTTTCCCCAATATTAAAATAAAAGTTATTTTTAGATATAGAACAATTTCACATATGTTGGGTATTCGACAAAGAAAATACAATAAAAGAAAAACCATATTAAAGTTTATTTTTTTTTAATCTGAAAGTCACACGACAAATACACGTATTTCCATTAAATAAATGGAATACACCATATGCAATACATATTTAGGGAAAAACACTTCAATAGCCTACTGGGAAATATCAGAACAATTGAAGACGATAAATGCCTAGTAAAAGCATTTAAAGACCACATCAATTTTTAACCAATTAAAAATTATATCTGCGTCAGGTTGATTCGAAACCAATTACTTATCAAAGTGATTCAATTACCTTCTAAAGTTGTACACAAATTTAAAATGTTCATATTTCCTTAAAAACTTTATGTATTTTAAAATACAAGCGATCGCTCTTATAGAAAAAAAAATTGTGAAAACATGTCAATATGAATGAATATATTTGTACATCTGTAAACTGATCAATTGAATAAGAAAATATTTTTAATAACCTACTAACTTTTCATTCGGTGAAATTAGTCATTAGTAGTCAATAAACGCGCAGAATAGAAACGTGAGCAGGGTTTTCTCACCTTATTGTGCAGAATTTCCCCAGTTAACGTCCTTTTTTTCTTTGTTACCAACATTGTTGCTGTTCTAAGTCACCAATGTTCGTAGTTTAGAAACTATTCTATTCGTATGTGACTGGCTCCAGACTCGGGGGGTGTAATTCCTGAATAATTCATCCCAACGACCCCCCGATCATCCATAAAACAAATTCTCTGTGCAGCTTGACGGCTTCAGCAGACAAATAAATATTTAAATACTGAGAAACTTCACGGACGCCTCTGAGCTCCTGATGCTTTAAAATTCATGAATAATAGTAACACACCGCATTATTGTCAGAATACTAAAGCCGTATTCAAATATCACTCTCCTGACTGTCGTTTCCAAATATATTGCCATCTAAACTTACTATGGCGACTGCTTCTGTTCTCCTGATACTCTAAATTTCTTATACACTGTAGTTTCAAGAGAATCATTTGTCCATTTTCCAAAATATAGCTCTCCTTCTATTTGTTTTGAAATATATCTCCATATGACCGGGCTAGTTCTGTTTTCCTGATATTGTATTTGCCCTTCGCATTACCACGGGACACACACATCAAAGACATCTATAGATATTACCAAATACCGTTTAACACCATTCATTGTTAAGATAATTTTCAAAGTTAAAATTTTTCTAAACCAGCCAAAACCCTCCAAATCTATGGCCGATTGCATTTGATGAATTTCACAGGAAAAATCAATACGGTAGGACTCATTGTCATCGAAACGCAAATGACAAGATAAGATTAGAAAATAGACTAGTACACATGACGACCAATAATTTCAATCTGATGAGTCGATGGGACAACGCTTTGATATGGGATGATATAAGCAAGTCGGCCAAATATGAATACAATTTGCACTCGGAATGAAACTACGTGATGAAGTGAAACAAACATTTTTATTTCTTAATACCCTCTTCAACATCTACGTGATTTCATCACAATTTCATTCAATGGCGTAGCGAAGGCCTCAACAAAGCACAAGGGGCTGGAACCCGAAGGGGCTCACAGAAAAATCTAATTTAGAATAAAGAAAAACCTTTTTTTCCTACAGTTTTTAACATAATATATATTTTTATAATTGTAAGAAATGGGAATCGATATGGGCGTTATGTATGTGGGTAATACGAGAAAATTAAGTAATGTGAATACTAGAATATTGGTTATCTAAGTGATGTTATAGCAAGAAAATACAACACATAATTTAAATAAATATTTTAAAGTATTTAAAAAAGGGGACAAAAGATTTTAATGGTCTTCTCAAAAACGTAAAACGTAAATACATATTCACATATATTAATGCTGCCTAATTTCTAGTACAGAATATTAATTATTTCTATAGCCTTGCTTATTATGTTTAACTATGTATTCTTATTGTTATTAACATTTTTAACTGCTACACCATACTTAAGATTCAGCTCTCTTCATTGGCGTAGTAATACTCTAAAAATGATAAACTTATTGTTTTTTTAATATATTAATGTTAATATAAGGGTGAAAATTACCACTACCAGAAACCTACCAGCATCGCACAGTGCAGACACGTATTGTGGCAGACACAACAAAATTAGTTGCGAGCATTATCTATGAACACATTCACGCGTGGAGTAATGTGAATACCTCTTTCTACCACTGCTACCGTACGTGGCTACAATGCGCGGTGTCGGCAGATGTTTGACATTTCAGACCTTTATTCGCCTGCGTGCTCTTTTGGTTTATTTAACAATGTTGATGCACTCGATGCATTATTCACTTGCAAAAAGACGCCTAAAATATCTGCCTGCAGCTCTAACTATCCTCCACACTATCGAGTAAAGTGTATAATCGCAATAAGGAACTCTAGTAGAAAAATTTACGACTTTAAAAATATATATTCATATAGATCAGCAAACTGCAGCAACTTTTATTGTATATAATAATTATACGTAGAATTAATAAATCGTTATTCAAGAGTGTACAAAAAGTCATCTCATCAAAATACCTTGTTATATTGATACCATTATATTTGGAACATCTGGCGTCACGTGTGTATTCTGTTTTTGGATAAGTATGGAGATTTCTGTTTTTCGATTTTGTTTCATTTTTTAAATACGTATTTTTTTTAGCTTTGGTGAAATTTAAACTTAATTTTGGTTGACTTTAAGCTGTATAATTCTTGTTCAATATGAAAAAAACTATTATTAATAACAGAAATTAAAGTATTCATGCGCAAACTAATTTTAAATATGGATATTTTGATAATGCTAATGTTCAATACTATTATAATTCTTCGATTTAAAGTTTCTAAAAAGATACATAATGTTATAACTTGTGTTTAGTTATGGTGTACCATGAATAGAATATAAAATTATGTACGGTAAAGCTCATCCTTGTTTTGACATTTAAAATTCTAACCTCAAAATCGACCAGTCATAGATTTGGTGCGTTTTGGAAGCCTTTGGAAAATTGAAACTTTAAAAAATATTTTAACTATGAAAACTAACTTTAGAACAAAACGAAATATACTAGTATTTAAGTATGAACGTCATTAGGGGTAAACCTAATTGGACTGCAGTTCCTTATTGACTAAGTGGACAAAGCTTTATTTTTTTGTGTAAAATACTCAAATTTAATCAGTTCCATCATTTAGTGCCTGTATCTAAATTAGTTGTTGGGGTTGGGGAGGGGTATCCGTCTTTCCCCAGGGTCCAAAACTTTGTCGCAACGCCACTGAATTCATAGGAACTATGGTATACATAGGGATTCTTGCATTATGTGAGTAAAAACGAATTTATATGTGGACATAAATAACCCATCACGTCGCATCAGTCATCAACGTACATGTGGTGATGGATATTTCTTTTGTCATCCATAACTTGATTACGTGACTACTCATATATGCTTGTATTTCATTAAATATAGATATCTAACGGCCGTTGTTCCCAACTTTTCGAATGATCAATCTGAGTCCGATCAGCCAAGTGTTTTGTTAAGTATTCGCTTTGTTTGCCTGTTTCCAAGCATTTTTTTATCATAAATTGTCTATGGAGGTTCCCACCCGCTATAAAATAGAGTCCGCCCACTTTTAAGACAATAAAGTGATATCAAAGTAAAAACCTTCAATGTAAAATTAACATAGATGAGTTAATATTATATTTATTATCAATACATATAATTTGTTTTAAAAACTAATACATAAACCAACATTTTATACTTAACAAACGCATTTGTTAAAAATATATTAAAAATGGAGTGTTTGATTGACATTTGCTAATGCCGCGAAAGTACATAATTCGTTTCGTACATTAGAAAATTCACTTTTCCCCACATTTAAAGTCAAGCCAAAATGTAGCTTAATTGGTAAAATAAGTTGGGTTCTCTTCATTTTTATTTAAAACAAACAAAAATATGTTTTGACATTCGAAAACGGAAATAAAGCTTAATCATTCAATATTTGAATCCCGTAAAATAGATAATAATGACGTTTGATATTTCGGTGACGTTCGTTCTCCCTGTTGACACTTTTTATAACTAGGGAAACTTAATTCACAAAAATCGGTATCCTAATTGATCTTAAATTTGATCGAAAATTTTCTAGGGAAGAGTAAATTTGTGCATTTAAATAAAATTTCGGCTGAACAGTTGCTGTGCAGGGTTGGGAAGAACGGTCGTAAGTTGTTCATACTTAATATATCTCATTGATTAAAAGATTTTTTTTATTAAAGAATGTCAAACATTTGGTTACGATTAACCCGACAATATTTGAAAATCTCCTACTACCATCACAGTAAACGGAAGATGTTGCTTGTGTGGTGATGGAGGATTTAACCAGCCGTAGAATTGAACACCAACTCAACTACTGACTAGTAGATACGAAAATATATAACGTTTTTAGGCAATGCAATTTTATTGTTAAATTGTCCTGAAGAATAAACAGTTGCGTCATTTCTAGCAAGATTTTTTTGTTTTGTTTTTTTTTTTAAATTTAATTGTACTTATCTAGAACTTATGGCCTAAGGCTTTAGTAATTGTTAAATTGACACTATCACTCAATAATGGTTTTTTAATAATAAACATTTTATGTTCAAGTATTTATCTCAGTGGATAAACAAAATTTCGCAATAGAACCTGCTCCATATTCGGTTCAGCTTTCACCACCATGTTTATAACCAACTGCGATTTCCTTTTTAAGATTATATCGCCGAAGGTTTATGTAATGTTTTTTTATTGCGTCTTTGTGCTATTGCAAGCACGTGAAGTGTGATTAATGTATCCGCCAAGAGCATTCATATTTATTATTGGCGCGTGTTGTAACTAGTAACAGAAAACTAAAACTATATTTTAAAATAATTAAGCACTGACACTTCAAAAGCTACTATCTTTAGTAGCTTTTGAAATATGAAATATGAAAGATGAATATTTAATAAAATAACGCCATAAAATTTAGAAACCAATTATTATTTTGATATAAATAAGGGTTTAAAAATTTTACATACAAATACAACCGGTTTACAATTAGACAAATTTGAAATTTTAGAAATCATAACAAGTGTTAATAATCAATTAAATTTAATTATTAATCAAATACATTTTTTTTTAAATAGCTATTTCTTGAATTTGTTTTCATATTAATATTAATAATAAAAATAAAAAAATAAATCTTTTTTAATTTCTTATATAAATTTGTGTTTCAACGTTTTATAATAATTTTTATTAACATTTTTGATTAATTACTTACTTTAATCATCTTTTGTTTATGTTTATAATTTGTCTATTCTTACATTATTGTGTTCTATGTTTATTTTTTGTCTATACTTGACATTTTTATTTTTTAGTATTCTATATATTCCTGTTGAGGAAGGCATCGCTTTCGAAACATGTTCATTAATTTATTATAATATTACGTTCAGAAATTATTACTGTTTTTCGCATAACTCTTATATTGCATGTTCAAAGTTTATATGAACATTTGTACCAGGGTACGTGGGTTTATTAATATGGTTTGTGAGTCAAAAGCGTGATTCATTATTTGATTTTTGATATCGGTCATAGTTTTGTGAACTTTTTCATAACATTTTTTCATTATATTTAAGTATTGAACACAAAGGTTTCCATGGGGATTCTCGTGACCTCTGAGGTTATACCCATACGGAGAATATTCTTAAGAATGAAAATCAACCTGGAGGCCTATTCTGGTTCTTTAAAAAGGAGATTCCATAACATTTTCCCTAGGCTTTAAGACATCTTGCTTAACTGCTGTTTCGGTTCTCTCGGATTACAGCTGTCATCCAGAAAACGACATTCTTTAAAAATATCGATATTTCCCTAGTTTTAACGACAGAAAAAAACAATATTATTTTATTATTGACTTTAAATAATATTAAATAGTCATCGGTTTTATTAAATTAACCGAATTAACGAAATTGTGAAGTTTATAAAGTACGTATGCCAAAAGCCCGAAATGTCAGATAAAGGTGATTTAAATTCTAAAAATAATAATCAACTACACGTGTAAAGCAAGTAATAATAAACTGTGTAAGCGACTAGTGTCGTTACAAGACTGTAAATGTGTATGTGTAGGTGCTGGATCCAGAGCCACTTTCTTCCGTTGTAGGGTTGTAGGGTAGGTGGATGGTGCTGTTCCTCACGCACCCAGTGGTCTATGTGAGGGGCACTAGGTGGGCCACTCCTCTGCCGGGTCCTGGCCTTTTAGTAACGTCCTCTTGTCTCGAGGACGTAGGCCCAGGACTGGTTCAGGCAGAGGGTGTCAGCGAGGCAACAAATGATGGAGAGGGTGACGGCGAAGAAAAGACTTTTGTTGATGCTCACAAGTTGTAAAAGTTATCACTGTTTTATTTTTGAACTTTGAATTTATTTGTTCACAGAGATCCTAAACAATGAGTTTACTGGCTCTAACATAATTATATAAGATTATCTATTGATACTTTACGGTGATTTTAATGAATTTGGGTTTGTTGAATGAGAACTAAAAACTATACTGCGGCTGTATGCAGGTTTTAAAATTATTCCTTACGTAGGACATTCTTCGGTTTCATATATTTGAATTTATCGTTTTCGCTGTAATTTGCGAGCGTATTTATTGTTGGATTAGAGTGGCCTTTTAGGCCGCCGTAAAATTTAGAAGCCTGAGTGACAATGAAATCGTTTATCAACGGAATGTTGGAATCGTTGTGGAGAGTAGAGATTCTACTCCACTTGGGTGCGTTTAGCGCGAGTCTAATGGCTTTGTTTTGGAATATTTGAATTTTTTAATATGATTTGCAGTGGCATGCCCCCAAATAGGACATGCATACGTGAAACACGGCCTTATGGTAGTTTTGTAAAGTAGTAGTTTGTTATCCGTTGATAGACGACTTTTCTTGCCCATCATCGGGTAGAGTGCGGAAAGGTATTTATTTGCCGTTTTGACTTTTTCGGTGATATGTTTCATCCAGGTGAGCTTTGAGTCAAGCGTGACACCTAGGTACTTAATTGACTTTTCCCAAGGTACCTTTTCCCCAAACAGTCTAATGAATGGGGGCCGTTTCGGCCGTGTCTTTGAGAAAACGGTCGCGGCGCTTTTAGTTGGATTAATTGATATACACCACTTTTTACACCATTCTTCGGTGAGAGCGGCTTGCTGCTGAACACGCTTTGAGGCGGTGAGTTCGGCAGTTGAACTAGACATGATGTTAGTGTCATCCGCAAACTGGGTGATTTTAATATTGTGATTTATAGGTTTTGGGATATCGCTTGAGTAGATATTGTACAAAGATGGAGAAAGTTGACTGCCTTGAGGAACCCCGGCTGAGAGGGGGCGTAATGTCGAGTAAATATTTTCTATTCTGACTTTGAAGGATCGATCTCTTAGGTAGCTAGCTATCAATTGCGTAAGTCTTAAAGGGTAACCTAGAGCGTTCATTTTGTATAATAGGCCGTTATGCCAGACTTTGTCGAAAGCTTTACTTACGTCGAGTGAAAGAATGACTGTTTTTTTATTAGTATTAAATCCCTCCGTGATGTATTCAACAACACACAGGAGTTGATGAGAGGTTGAATGACCTGCTCGAAAACCATGTTGAAAGTCTGGCAGGAATTTACTGTCCTGAGTAAAGGCGTTTAGTCTTGTTAGAATCACTTTTTCCAGGATTTTACCTAGGCATGGAAGGAGGCTAATAGGCCTATGATTCTCCGTTAATAGTGGGTCCTTGCCTGGTTTTGAGATTAAAATTACGTCAGCTATTTTAAAATCCTTTGGAAAACAACGCAGTCGAAGTGATGCATTGCATATGGCTGTCAAGGCGCAGATGCCTTTTTTGGAAGGTATTTTAAGATTTTGTTTGAGATGCCGTCAGGACCGGCTGCTTTTTTTTTCTTTAATTTTTTAATAATGTTAATTATTTCTTTAGGAGTTGTGCACCTGATTGGGGGTCTTCAGGATCTAGATTTAAAATAGATTTTACTTTTGAATCCACTTTTGCGACGAAAGCTGGGTTATCGTGTTCCGTGTTGGGACTGAATTGATTTTCAAGGCTATCTGCGAAGGCTTCAGCCTTATCCGCAGCGGAGTATACTAGTCCGTTTAGTCCTTGAATTGGAGAGATTTTTGTTGTTGGGCGTCGGAGCGATTTGGAGAGCTTCCAGTAAGCTGCTTTGTCGTCTTCTAGTGATGTGATAAACTCGTGCCAACGTTCGTTGCGAAATTCACTGAGGGCATTCCGTACCTCTCTGTTTAAACGATTAAGATGTTGTTTAACTATCGGATTGCAAGATCTCTGCCATTCCTTTCTCACAAGATTTTTTTCCCTAATAAGATCCACTGTTTTATTTTTCAAAGTTAGCCTATTTATTTGAGTTCCCGAACGCGACAAGCATTTTACCCCTCTCCTTGCCGCGGGGGGGACGCGCTTGCCAAACTGGCGCGCAGCGTATATAGTGAGCCTAAAACTGTCGGGAGCTCATTTGGCCGAATTATTCAAGGTCGGCGGACGCCTGAATTTCGACATTTAAATTACATTTTAACATATTACATGAAAAAATTAAAAAGGTTTTGTACTACACAAAATCACTACGATCAGGTTAATTCTAGCTGTGTTTACTGCTGTCAATGTTTTCCCACGTCCAGATAACATAGCGCTTTGTGGCTTCGTTATCTGGTCGTAGGGAGCAATAAACATGAAATGGTTAAAACAAATTATTATTAACAAATTATTATCTCCTCATTACGGCATTATTCAAAAGGTTTATTATGCCGCTTTGAGGAGATTTACAGGTTCAATTTCAACTATAAGAATAACAAGAATAACATGCAAATAACAATCGATAATAATGCTAATACTAAGAATGAAAGGAACTCGCAACACGGTATTTTACCACGTCGGAGTCTGACAATTTTCGAACTTCGATCGCAAAGACGCCGTTCTATTTGTATAAAGAACCTGTACATTTAGAGACAGTAATTTTTAAATGTTTCGTCACTTCATGACCAATAAGAAACTAAGAAATAAAAATGAAAATTCGACGATCGAACCAATAAGTTTAAACACGTCTGGTACAAACTGTATTTGTGATACAACTATAATTTTTAATAATACTGTAATAATTAAACCACAAACCCCTTTATAAATTTATTGTCATTGACGTGGAATCGGAATGGCATTTAAGCAAAATGTCTTTAAGCCTAAGAGAAAGGATAAGGAACCTTCCTTTAAAAAGCATCTAGATTGGCCTCCTGGGTCCTGAAGAGACTAGAGACGTACGACGTATGAGAGGGGAAATACAAAGGCTGTTCACAAACGGAAAATATCAACGAAATGCGGGTGCCGGGCACGGATTTCAAATAAATACAAATTCGTAGCTTCGGTAAACCTACAGAAGCTTCTGAAGTAAGAAATAAAAGCCTTCACATTAATACATATCCACGTTTTAGTGTGTACAGGATTAAGCATTATCTTAACCGTATCCGCTTTGGAAAAACTAAGCTCTGGCTTACTGCGGTCACTTTTAAGAATCGTAAAAATGTTTCCACATCCACAGCCCCCTTGACAGAGCGAAGGGGGGGGGGGTTACCAATTGAAGGAGGAGGTTCAAAAGTTTTGTCTCCATTTTAACATTGAAGCTCCAACTAGAAAGAGCATTCGTCGTTGGTATCAACAATTTGAGCAAACTGGATGTATATGTATATGCACGTGAGATTTTAGATATGACTAATTTTTTAAATCTTTTCTAGCATAACTTTATATATAACACAAACGATCGTCTACTAGATCTAGCTATATCTAACTATTCTAACTTGCAAATTGAAAAATGTAATGATGTAATCTTATCGGTTGATAACCATCACCCCCCTCTTCATATTAATTTAAATGTATGTTATGTCAAACCAAAACCCGTCGAAGAAACTCTAAACTATAAAAAAGCAGATTTTGATTCTATAAATTACCATCTTTCTCAGGTCAACTGGTCTTTTTTGTCAGACATGAACACTAACAAGTCTTTAGAAAACTTATATTCAATAATTTCTAGCACCATCAACTCATATGTACCACTATATATTCCTAAAAACCATAAATATCCAACTTGGTTTTCATCAAATTTAATAGCCACATTACAACAAAAAAAAACTTCACAAAAAATTCAAAGAAACTCACTCAAAAATTGACTATTCAAATTTCAGTGAATCTAGAAAAAAATGCAAGAACTCTCTAAAATCTGTTACAAATCACATATTAATTATATCGAGAACACAGCTTTAAAATCAAACAATCTCTGGAATTTTCTTAAAAAAATAAACAATGACAGTACTGACTATCCACCAGAAATGCATATGGATGATAAATACGCCAACTGTACACAAGATATTGCAAATCTTTTCTCAGATTTCTTCAAAAATGTATATGATGATGAAACACCAGAACAAAATATACCCTCATACACTTTTAAAAAAACCACACATTTAACCAATTGCTTCATCACGGAAGAATCTGTTAAAAGGAAATTATGTTCCCTAGATATAAACAAATCTGCAGGACAGGACACCATTCCGCCAATTTTCCTAAAAAAATGCTCCTCTGTATTGTCTAAGCCACTGAGCATTCTATTTAACCATCTCCTATCGTCTGGATATTTTCCCATCTACTGGAAATCCAGCTTTATTATCCCTATATTTAAAAAAGGTGACGAGACTGACATGTCAAACTATCGGCCAATATGCATACAATCTGTATTACCTAAAATCTTTGAATCTCTGGTTCTGGATGAAATATATCCCACACTAATAGAAGTAAAGTGACCAACAACATGGCTTCATCAAAGGTAGATCAACTACAACAAATTTATTACTTTTTCAAAACTATATATTGGAGGCATTTGCAAAAAATAAACAAGTTGACTGTATATACACTGATTTCTCGAAGGCTTTTGATAAAGTATCTCACAAAGTACTGATCCGGAAACTTCATGCCCTGGGAATTGGAGGAAATATTTTAAAGTGGTTAAGTAGTTACTTATCAGATAGAACCTTGTTTGTTAAAATAAAATCTTTTATATCCAAATCGTTTTCCGCTACTAGTGGCGTACCGCAAGGTAGTCACCTTGGTCCGGTTTTATTTCTTGTCTTTATAAACGACATAGTCAACGGCTTTAAAGGTGTCAAAGTTTTGCTATTCGCCGACGATATTAAATTATATAGAGAAATAACTGATTCAAACCACTGTCAAATTCTTCAGTTTAATATTGACATGCTAAATAACTGGTGATCACAAAACAATTTATATCTAAATGTTGAAAAATGTAAAAAACTCTAACCTTTTCCAGAAAGAAAACGTCTCTCTTTTTTGACTATTCAATAAATCAAATAAATCTACAAAGAGTTACAGAAATGAGAGATCTCGGCATTATAATGGATGAGAAACTAAATTTCACTGCTCACATTCAACAAATTGTAAATAAAGGTATGAAAACCTTAGGATTTATATTAAGAACAATAAAAATTTTCAATCGTTACAAGTAATAAAATTATTGTACATATCCCTAGTTAGAAGTTTAATTGAACAAAATTCCATAGTGTGGTCGCCTTTCTACAAAATACATATTCACAATGTTGAAAGAATTTAAAGAAAATTTTTGCGTTTCTTAAATTTTAAAGTAAACATACCTTTAGAGCACATAAATTACCCATCGTTAATGAATATTTTAAATATTCCAACATTAGAAAACAGACGGAAAATTAACGACCTAACCTTTTTACTAAAATTGTTAAACTGTAAATTAAATTGTTCTGAACTCCTGCATTTAATAAACTTGTACATACCCAATCGAACTACAAGACAGACATTAACTTTCTACATATCTTTATCCCGTTCTAACTATAGTTTGAATTCACCAATTCAACGCTTACAGTCTTGGTAACAAATACTTAAATGATATGGATGTATTTGACAATAATCTAAACTTGGCAAATTTCAAAAGGAGGATGAGTGATTTGTTTCTGACTGGTTTATAAATTATTGTTAACTCCAACTTTTTACATTATTTACTTATTTGTTATCGATGTCAGTATTGACTTGGTGGATATTGCACTCGTTATTTTTTTATTTTTTCTGTTACTGTGTATTATTAGTTTTTGGTGCAGTTACTGTAATGTGTTTTGCACCTGTGTGAATATTATAGCTAACTAAATATGTAAAAGCTCATATAGGGCGTATATAATATAATAAATAAAATAAATAAAAATGTAAAGGAAAAAGTCCGGGCCGACCGCGTGTATCAGAGGAGAACGTGCAGAATTGAGTTAGACCGACGTGAAATGACTGGTTGGCGGCGCGAGGGCTCTATCGGTCGTTTTCACAAATATGAGCGATCTAGCGGTGGGATTCGAAATTTTTGGACCTCCTCATTCAGTTGCTATGTGGATCATTTCCATGTAACATATAATTCTGGAAATATAGCGGTATGAAATTGAGTCCATCATTTTGATTAACTCTGTATTATAATACCGTTGTATTAATAATGTAGCCTAGTAAAGCGGATAATAACCTGACTTCGCCCTAGTTTCAACACTCGTGTTTTTTCGGTTATAGATCATATAAAAACTATTTCGAAATCGAGTCTATCATTTTGAATAACCCCGTATATTAAATGCAATAAACCGGTACGAAAGACGTGTTATTTATTTGAACATACGTAGATAATATATAATATTGGTAATTTACATTCACTGTGCATAGTAAGCGGGCAAACAAATCAACAATTGGGTCAATAGATAATGATTACATCGCACGTTCCAAGCTCCTAGGCTGTCCTAGGGGATGAATGTTCGATTGCCTTAGTAGTGGGTAGAGTCCTGCGTCCTACCTTTATCGTTGTTGTTTTTTTTTTAGTTATTTGTACATTTATATTTACAAAATAACTAGTTATAACTTACATACTATTGCATGTAACTAATTATTGTAAATTATATACTATTGGGTAGTTTACACATAGCTAATGATAACTTTAAAAAGGTTGGATTTTATCTTTCTTTAATGTGGTTTTTCAATCAATTTATTAATTGGTGTAATTTTGATTGAGACCGGCACAGCATTATAACATTCGTCCTTTTGTAAAAGAAACTGTTTTCCGTATTGGCTTTGTCCTTTTTCGGTAGTCTGATTTCTTTCCATGTTCTTGTATTATGCCTGTGAATGTTCATGTCGTAAATAATATTGCTGGAAAAATATTTTGGTAACAAGTTGTTTCTTATTTTTTGTATAAAAATCATTGCGTTCAATGTGAGCATTTGTTTCACTGTTAGCCAATTTAATTTCTCTAACATTTTAGCTACTTTTGAATATATATTTCGCTTTAATATTAGTCGCATTGCTCTATTTTGGAGAATTTATAATTTGTTTAGTTGATCTACCCCATAATAATAATACTATCTATATGATTTTCATAGCGCCATTTTTTGTTCAAAATCACCTCAAGGGCGTTGTCGATTGACATGTTTGGGCGAGTCTGAGACTGTCTCACTTCTAAAATTATGCATTTCTTAAGTATTTATATTAATTTGTCTATTTCTTTTGCAGTGGCACCGTCCTGAAGGAATATGGGACGTTCTGGTCCAACCTGATTGCTGGAGTACCACACCAGCCGAACGATATTTCATATCAGCATTAATTAAACAATCCGTCCATATAAAATTAATATATGTTTTCATCGCCATCCTATCGTATGCTAATATCATTTCTTTGTTACTGTAAATACTCATAAATCCATTTATTTTTAAGATTTGTTTTAAGATTTTTCTTTATCCAATTACTTTTGATTACTCGTTCAAATCAGATCGATAGATTTTACTTACCTCATTTCCTCATAATGCGTATTTCATAATTTTTCATTATATCATAACACCTATTACCAATATATTTTCTCTTCTTACTACGTAATTCTCTTATGCTTATTGTACATACCAGTATCTATCCGATTTAATGTTCTTTCTTATTTCATTAATTATTATGTTATTCTATATTTACAATTTCTCCTTATGTATTGTAAAACACTAATATTTTAGTTTTATCTTATATTTGCTATCCTATTATTATATATTGTTTATTCTTATCACTTCTTATTACTTCTTATTGCGCGTACCACTTCCAATTTACGTTTTCTTCCCTTCTCTATTTTCTTTCTATCTCTTGTTTCTACTTACTTCTTTTATAACCTTAAAACACCTATTTTCTTCCTAATTCTTATGTTTTCCTTATTTCTTTTTTTTTCCTTATTACATGTATTACGTTAAAATGTCTATTTTCGTCGTATTTCTCGTTTGTCCATATTACTTGTATCACCTTAAATTCTCTATCTTCTTCATATATCTTGTTTTTTTTTATTTCTTATTTTCCTTATTACATGTATTTCCTTAAAACATGTATTTGCTTCGTATTTGTCGTTTTTCCTTATTAATTATATCACCTTAAATTGTCTATTTTCTTCCTATATCTTGTTTTTCCTTATTTCTTATTTACCTTATTACCTTAAAATGTGTATTTTCTTCGTATTTCTCGTTTTTCCTTATTACTTGTATCACCTTACATTGTCAATTTTCTTCCTATATCTTGTTTTTCCTTATTTCTTATTTTATTTATAACTTGTGTTACCTTAAAATGTCTATTTTCTTTGTATTTCTCGTTTTTACTTATTACTTGTATCACCTTACATTGTCTATTTTCTTCCTATTTCTTATTTATTATTAATTTATTTTTTCTTAATTACTTCTATTATTAAGTATCTATTTTATTCCAATTTCTTGTTCCGTATTTCTTTTAAATAACTAACCATCACGCAATTTCCCGACGGGAGTAGGCAGAGAAGATAGACCTCCACTCAATTCTGTCTCAGCATATACTCTTTGCTTCATTCACATTCACACATCGTCTCATACATACTCTTGTTATTCTGACTTAACATCACCCGACTCAAGCATTTGATTATCTTGATCGTTCCATAGCTTTCTCGGTCGACCCCGACTTTTTCTATCATTTTCTTCCGCGCCATATATTCTCCTTACACTCCCTTTTCATTCATTTGCTCTACATGCCGTAACCTTCTAACTGTCCCTTTCTTAATCTTAACCATTACTATTACATGACAGATTGCACTTCACAGATTTCATTTCTACAGCATTCAGCCTACTTTCATCCTTTCTCTGTCAATTCCATATCTCACCGCTATACATCAGGGTTGGTATCAGCACTACATTGTGAACCACTAGCCTCACCTCTTTGAACAATTTATTTCCTTTATTACTTTAAAAATTCTATTTTTTTTTCTTTTTTTTATTTCTCCTTATTTTTGCATAACTATAAAATTTCTATTTTCTCCTATTTCTTATTTCTCCTGGTTTTTGTATCACTTTTAAATTTATATTTTCTTCCTATTTCTGATTTCTCTTTATTTTTTATCACTTTTAAATTTATATTTTCTTCCAATTTCTAGTTTCTCATTATTTTTGTATTGTTTTGAAAGTACTATTTTCTTCCTATTTCTGGTTTATCTTTATTTTGTATTTGCTCTGAATTTACTACTTTCTTCCTAATTTTGTTTTCTCCTTATTTTTGTATTACTTTCATATTTCTATTTTCTTCCTGTTTATGTTTTCTCATTATTTTTGTATTACCTTGATATTTCTATTTTCTTCCTATTTATGGTTTCTCATTATTTTTGTATTACTTTGAAATTTCTATTTTCGTTCTAATTCTGGTTTTTCATCATGTTTACATTACTTTTAAATTTCAATTTTCTTCGTATTTTTCGTATAACACTGCGACGAGTGTTGTTTATTTCTATTTCCTGCTTTTTTTTCTTGAATGGTGTATAATTTTATGTATCTTTCCCACTTCCAGTATAACCTTAAAATTCACTTCTTTTCTTATTTCTCCTCATTTTTTGTATGACTTCATTAATGTGGTTCTATAAATGTTTTGTACAATCGTATTACATGTATTTTCTACTTATTTCTTGTATAACCGTATTATATCTCACTTCTTTTTTTCGCGTGTAACAAACATTATCATTTTCAATTACTGTTTCTTTTTTATATCTTGTAATACTGTCTCGTTTCGAAATATTTCTTGTGTAACCTTATTATAGTCTGTTCCTCCTTTTCTCTCGTACAATACTTTCAATTTCTTCTTATTTCTTGTTTCTATTTATTTCTCATACTTTCTTATGATTTCACTTAAAACCTTTTCTTTTGTAACTTATTTCAAGTACATTCTTATTATTTCTTGTATCTTCTTATTTTTCACATGATATTATTATTTTAATTTCTTCTTATTTATGTTTACTTCTTGTAAACCGTATTTCTTCTTATCCCTATACGCCTACTTCATGTACCACCTTGTAATATCTTGTGTCTCTTTTCATTTCTAATTTCTTCCCATTTCTGGCACAACTCTTTACATTATTGTACTAACATATTTTATCTTATTCATTCTTCCTACTTATATAAACTTATTTAATTACCTTCGTCTTTCTTGTATTGCACTATTATTCCTGTTTCGTTAGCAACTATCGTTATTATATCTTGTATAACAATTTCTAAAATCATATTTCTACTTACTTTTTGTATGACCTTTTTGTACCTCGTTTCTTCTTATTCGTCGAATAACATTATTACATCATATTCTTATGATATGTACTTTATCCTTTCTTACGCAAAAACCTTTTTTTATATCTTATTACCTCTGGCTTCTCGCATGATATTACTACATCCTTTTCTTGAACTACCTTACCATTTATTTTTCTTATTACATATTTTTTCTTCTTTAACAAAACATAATTTTTTTTTACCTATTTTACAAAACTTATTATACCTTATCATTTCTTACTCCTTGGATAATATTAACGTATTATCTTATTCTTTTACGACCTAATCACAAATATTTAATTTTACTGTAATTTGAGAACATCGACTTATGTAAGGCCACTGATCCCCAAGCCAACATCATAAGACATTCTCATAAATTATGTTCGTAAATCCGTATAAAGAATATTTTTTATTAAAGTTGGGCAGTTTAAAATTAAAGCACGTCTTAGAGGCATAAATAACACGCAAATGAAGTCAAACCGGATTTTGCAGACATTACTTTCTACTCGTTTTCTATTCGCTGTTCGCAAATCCTTCTATCATTTTAATTCTGGTCTTTAGGGACAATTCATTTGCACAAAAAATATTAAAAATTTTCTCATAATTATTTTCTACCCACTTTACTTCCTCGCTCATGTACAAATCGCTTACTAAGCATAATAATTTTAAGAAAATCGCGACAGAAGTACGAGTTTATGCGAGCAATAGAATTATTTTTTTAAGCGTTTGCAATTAATTTTCATTCCGAAAAATATGAGTCCTGTTATTTATTTTATCAGCATTATTTTACGGATAATTGAAAAAACCAACAAAGCAATTAAGGTTTGGGGAAATTCGGACGCATAGAAAATACTTCGACGTTTTTCATGGAATAAAGAAATAATTACATTTTTTCGGTATAATAGTGAAATATTAGTGTGTAGGTAACAAAAACACGTTCTATATTTTGTAATATGAACTTTGTGTATCTCTTTGTATATTCTCTATTTCTAACTTTGTTCTATTTCTAACATTGTCTATTTCTAACATTGTTCTATTTCTAACTTTGTTCTATTTCTAACTTTGCTTATTTCTAACTTTGTTCTATTTCTAACTTTGTTCTATTTCTGACTTTGTTCTATTTCTAACATTATCTATTTCTGACTTTGTTTTAGTTCTAACATTATCTATTTCGAACTTCGTTCTATTTCTAAGTTTGTTATATTTCTAACTTTGTTCTATTTCTGACTTTGTTCTATTTCTAACATTATCTATTTCTAAAATTATCTATTTCTAACTTTGTTCTATTTCTAACTCATTATATTACTATCACCATATTAAAACATTGTACAAAACTTTCATTTTCCTTTAACAATACCTTGAAAATGTTCTTTATCTTTCTCTGTACCTATTTTCTTACACTCGTTTCTTTTCATTTAATTAATTCCGTGCCAGAGTGGTGAGATCCTTAATATTGAATCTTGAGATCGCGGATTTTAAACTCAACATTATACAAATATATATATTATTTTATATATTGAAGAGTTTGACGAATAAAAACCGTGGTTTTCCAATATTTAACTGCATTAAGGATCAACCGTTACATTTTCAGGCTTCTTTTAAGAAATTGTCACACAATTCCTAGTGCATTTCGGAATGTTTTCCATGGTAGGTTCCATTAAAACCTATGGATCCGGCGCTACCCATCCTGATAATTGGTCTACAAACAAACCGGGAAACTAATATAGAGGTTATGACAAGAATTTCACAAGGCAGACAGATTATCAACACAATCAGAAAGTGAAAACCACAATAGGTGTTTTGGACATAAAATGATACGATATCTCAAACATGTGCACAGGGGAATTGCCGGCAGATGGCAAACTTCATGGCTGAAAATTTTCCGATGATGGATTAATCGTCAAAGTGATTTCGGGCGTCGGTGTCAAAGGTTCAGCTTCTGCCCATTATATACAGGTGTACGAGTATTTACCATTATTTTTGTCACAGACCAGTTTTAATCTCATTTTCTGTATTATCTGTATTTGTATAACATATTGTATCTGTATCATCCCATTTATCTCTGTATCTATGCAATTTGTTCCCACCATTTTTTTATCTACATTTGACAAAAAAAAATCTAATTTTCCTCTACTTCTATTCCTTATACTGCAGTATTCATTATATTGTAGTATTGCTTGTATTGTGGTATTCCTTATGTTATAGTATTCCTTGTATTGTGGTATTCCTCATGTTGTAGTATTCATTGCATTGCAATATTCCTTGTACTATAGTATTTCTTGAATTGTAGTATTCCTTGTATTGTAGTATTTCTTATATTGTAGTATTCCTTATGTTATAGTGTTCCTTATATTGTAGTATTTCTTGTATTCTAGTATTTCTTGTATTGCAGTATTCCTTGTATTGTAGTATTCCTTGTATTGTAGTATTTCTTGTGTTGTAGTATTCCTTACATTGTAGTATTCCTTTTATTGTAGTATTCCTTATATTGTAGTAATCCTTATATTTTATTATCCCTTGTATTGAAGTATTCCTTGTACTGTAGTATTTCTTGCATTGTAGTATTCCTTGTATTGTAGTATTCCTTATATTGTAGTAATCCTTATATTTTATTATCTCTTGTATTGTAGTATTCCTTGCATTGTAGTATTCCTTGTATTGTAGTATTTCTTGCATTGTAATATTCCTTGTATTGTAGTATTTCTTGTATTCTAGTATTCCTTGCATTGTAGTATTCCTTGTATTGCAGTATTCCTTATATTGTAGTAATCCTTATATTTTATTATCCCTTGTATTGTAGTATTACTTGAATTGAAGTAATCTTTATATTGTAGTAATCCTTGTATTTTAATATTACCTGCATTATAGTATTCTTTTTTTAATATACCAGTGGAGTGGCCACCACTCGTTCTCAAGCCATGAAGGTGTCGTGTCAAAAACCATTCGAACAAGAACAAAAAATATAATATATGAAAGAAACACGATATTTTTCTATTGAATCAATATTAGTTACTAGATTATATGTTATTATGTGTACTTCGTTTCTGTTCCGGTGGAAAACAGTTTCAAAACAACGCGTTGCTTGAAAAGCTTTAGAAAATGTAAGTTACTAGATCCACGTAAACAAATACTTTCTCCATATTCTTCCCTTTCATTTTTCTTCTCCTAACGATCTTTTATAATTTGTAAGGGTATAGTCCAACTTGCTCCAGGTACTTGTGTTCGCGATAAAAAATCTTTTTTCCCTGTTTCAAGTGAATGCAACGATTCTTTGTTGTATTTTCCAGGCAACCGGGACCAATAGATCTCACTTTGTATTTTGATTAAGAAAATAATGTACACATTTATTGAATGTATTTATATATATATATTTGTTTTAAATAATTTAAATTAAATCAAAATAATAATGTTATTTGTAAGTTCTTAATATATCATATAATACTAAAATATATTTTCATGAATTGATTTGATTGGAAGACCGCGTGCTATTCCCAGAACAGTTTATCGCTGCACCACTGATAAATACGAAATTGATACATCTGTTTTATGACCATAATTTTTGAAATTCCAACTTTATTACTGTAATTTATTTTTCTTTCCTCGTATCATTTATTCTTCTTCCTCATTTCTTACTCACTTTTCCTCATTTTTCCCCATTACTTAATCATTTCTCATTCTTTTTCAAACTTTGCTTCTTTTTCAAACCTTCTCTACCTTTTACTTCATCCTATTTTTAATATGACTGATTAAATTAAATGATTAAATTTTTGCCCATTCTGATGACAAAATACTCAATAAATATTATATTCTACGATAAAGGATTTAAGAATCTGAAACGTATTTCTGTGAATAAAATCACGTATGTAAGCTACCTACCACATGAATCTGAAGTAAACAAGCACTATATGAAATTATCTAAATATTTGTATAATCCATCACTCTTCTTTTCTCATCCTCATCTATGTATATTCTCCATTCATAACCTTATCATCATTTGTCATCGTCACCCTCTCGATATAATCTATTCATTCTTCCCTTCATCATGTAAATTCCACACATTCATGTAATCCAGTCTTTCTTCAATTTTTTGAGGCCACCAAAGTATTACAAAAAACATCCCTTACAGCCAATTTACGTTGAATAAAAAATTTCATTAATTATATACGATAACATCATCGGCCCGATGACAAATGTTCTATGGAAGTGAACTACAATTATTAATGAGATCCTCTTCAACACAAACGTGCATTAAAACTTGGCCATCTCTTCAACAAATGTAATTGGATGAACGAAATATATTTCCTTGTATGTATTTTCATGTTCAAGTAGCTTGAAATTTAATTTAAGTATTCACCTAACAATTGTTAATAAATTGTCTATGAAAATAAACAAATGTATTTTTTTTGCCTTTTCATTTTCCCCATTTGAGTAATTCAAAGTGGATAGGTTTGTTTAATGTTTCTTTTTGATGAACTTTATTTCCATAAGATTTCTTCCGAATGTTTTTTTTTTAGAAGAAAGTTTTCTAGTTAGCTCGCAAAATTTCAAGTTAACTCTCCATAAATTAACCAAGAGGAAAAATACACCTTTCAAAAATATTTTTCAGTTCAATTTCATTGTAGTTGGCAGTAAGTTTGAAGTAATGGTTTTTGTAAGAGTTTTGAAAAGAGAAAGAACTTGTGAAAATTTTTATAATATATACAAACACTGCAATGTAAGTTACAGTGAATCTTTGAAGCAAGAGAATAATACAAGATTCTATTATGAACAATTTTGATCCAGACAAATGAAAACAAATGGCACGCATAATTGGAAGACGTAACACAGCTTTCATTGAATATCTACAAAGGTAGATCAATTTGATATTCTCCGGATTGATCCAGAAAGATCTCACAGTAAAAAATAATAAGAAGACAGAATACGTAAAGTGGATAGATGATATGTAAATGCGGAAATCAGATTACTGGACGATAAGCTTCAGCTTACAGCCAACTGCTGGTGATGAAGTGGATTAATTTATGAACTTAGGAAGCATATTCCTGAAGGACGGGAAGGAAAATGGATTGAAGACTAAATACAATTTGGGAGACCGGTATGGATACCGCCGCCCCGGGAGCCATTAATTGTATAACAAACACTTATGCCATAGATCACCCCAAGTGTGGTGACCTAGTAGAGGTGCCGGAGTTCGTGGGCTGGGGTTTGTCCAGGTCATGGCGACGGATGCATCTTCCTATCAACTGCATGTTGGACTAGATTGGGAGAGGCCGGTTAAGGGCCTGTCAACCTCTCCAGCCGAACTCTCTCGAGCCATCGCATTGCACCACACTGGGAGGGATGGTCAATACGTTCATAACTCCTGGACACGCTGAACCTCAGATTCATACCCACTCATCCTTCTCAGAACTTCCTCTTCTTCCTGTCATTAAAAAATCCTCCACACAGCATCTCCACAGATGACATAGACTCTGAGGGAAAATATTTTCCTCGGGGCTTCCGGTATGGAGTTAATGTTTTTTTAAAAACAGAATGTTGTCATAAATAAGTGGATTGATAACATGACGACGCAGGGCCGAATTCTAATAGAGGAATTAAGTTTTCTAGTCGCCAAGCTTCAGCTGCAGCCACCTGGTGGCGATGAAGTGGATTATTTTGTCAGTTGGAAGCTTGCTAGGGGGACTGAAAGAACGATGGTTGGACTACTGAGTGCAGTAAGAAGATACCATAAGACAAAGAAGTACTGAGAACTGTTACATAGATGTTATATAAGAATTTTCCAGTTAGATCCTAATGAAAATCGTATTATTATTTGATCAGAGTTATTGATACTCTCAGTATTGCCCTGGTGAAAAACCAGAATTAAGAATCGAAACGTTGCCTGAAATGATTTAGCCGTGTTTGATGACCAGATCTGAATAGCCAGACTCTTCCCAACCTTTCTCTTCTCCATTTCCTTTCATTCCCCACTCCCTGCTGACTGCCATATGCCATAGTCCCACTGGTTCGGGACAGTCGGGAGCAGTTAGAATTATGATTTAGAACTTTTGAGCGATATTCACAAAAAAAAATAATTAGACAAATTTAAAATTTTACAAATTAGAAAAAGTGCTAATAGTCAATTAAATATAATTACACATCCAATATATTTTTTTAAATACCTGTCTCTTGAATTTAGTTTCATATTAATATCAATAATAATAATAATTTCTTTTTTGAATTCAAATATAAATTTATTAACCAATGTTGTTCAATTATTATTTTTTTAAACATTTTTAATTACTTATTACCTGCTTTAATCAATTTTTGTTTGTTTATAATTTTTCTACTCTTATATTATTGTGTTCTATGTTTATCGTTTGTCTATATTCGACATTGTTGTGATCCCTAGAGGTGATTTTTCACAAAAAAGGCGCTATACAAATTTTTAGTATTCCGTATATTCTTGATGAGGAAAGCTTCGCTTTTGAAACATGTTTATATGTATATATTAATAAAGTGGTGATAACAAAGTAATTTTTAATTAATTTACAAATATTTATTTTTTGATGGTGCAATTATATTTACTTATTTTTATAACCGAAAGGATTTGTAAAAATTCAAAGACAAACTGGAATACAAGTTCCGAGAGGTATTCACACATAATAGAAACTTTCTTATTCTTGTTCAAAAAACTAAAAACTTAGATTCCCTAAGACATTGGACAAGTTTGAAAGATCTTTTTGCTTTTGCAGAAAGTAAAAAATCACGTCATCCCCTCATGGTTATAATACTTCAGCCATGTTGTACAAACTAGTAAAAGTTCCAATACCACCTATTATGTTACAGCATTTAGTGCTTTTTATTCAGGAGAACAATAAAAACATTACAGTTGTCTTAAAGATAAAGTGCACATGCTTTCCGCGCCATAAAATTTTCGAGTATCTTCTCCTTGGAATATCAAATTCCTGCCGAGCCTCGCTAAATGTAAATTTTATACTGCGCAATACATTTTTTTTCATTCCCTTTCTCGTACTTCCCTGCACTTATTCAGCATATTTTAAAAGATTTTGTAGCAGCAAAATTTTTAAGAAGTTTTGTGAGGGTGTCCGGGATTTCAGCGCACATCCGCCCTCACTTATATAATATTGCACACCGATATGGACACCTTTATACCAAGCCCATATTGAAAGGATCGAAAGCATTCAACTTAAATTCTTTAAGCATATAAATTATAAATTTAATTTATGCTTTTGCAAATAATACCGAATCCAACTTCATATTTGATTATTTAAAAGTATGAATAATCTGGACTCGACAGAGCTCATTAACTTTATGGACATTCACATACCATCAAGACCAACTCGACAAACCGATTTTTTTCATTTGCCCGCATACAGGACCAATCTTAGAATAAATTCTCCAATTCCCCGTATTTGTGCGCAATATAACGCACAATTTCACAATATCGACATTCTTCACAATGCCCTTTCTATATATCGAACCGAGTAATACGTACGACCATAAATTGATGCACGAGTATAAAATGTATCGAGAGAATCTCCTGTCCCGATCCCATATTCCTCTTCATCCCCCCCCCTTCCTTGTTATTTAGTTTTTTCTAATAAAACATCTGTACTTCACCACTGTTATCGCTAGAAACTTTGTTGGCTTACCTTTTGTTAAACTTCCTTTGTATATAAATGTGTATTAAAAGCTGTTTGTTTCTCAGAAATAAATAAATAAATCTCCTATTCTCAAAACTTTTCGCAATGTTAAGAATAGAAACTAGCTCACTAACTTAAACTATTGACTACTAATCATCGCGTAGGCCTTATAAAGTTAAGATGACTCATCAGAAAAACGCAGATGTATCAGAACGCACTTGAGAAAAATTCCGAATAAATTAATCAACATAAAAGCTCAGAAACCTCCATTCGTTTCCCCAGTTTTGTTTTATGTGCGACCAACTGAGTTGAATGTTAAATCATTGTGTTAGTAGAATAAGAATAATGATTAACTGATGACGTGATTTCATAATATACTGTATATTTCATTTATGTAGGTACGAGAGCAGAAAATTTGAGAGTGTGTGACCGGGACACAGATGGACAAAACCCTCAAAAGGGGAAACAGCTGTCACGAGAAATATCTTAGCTGAACTTAATAATAAATAAAATCAATTAGAACTATTTTATATACACCACTATTTAAGATTCAATTTATTTTAATAACTAATTGAAGCTTATAAACCTCATCGTAATATTTAATCACTGAAGAAGATAATATTAACAAAATCCTAAATGAAATACGAAACCGAAATCAGTGTCATCTGGGAATCGAACCTAGGACCTCTATCGTTCCGGAACAACCGCTCTACCAACTGAGCTAATGAGACCAGTTCACTTTACGCCATCTTCATCGATATCATACCTATTCAAGATTTGTCAATATTATCCTTCTCATTAATCCATACTATCTTCTTGAGTGATTAAATATTACAATGAGTTTTATAAGCTTCAATGGGTTATTAAAGTAAATTGAATATACTTTCTAGACTTGTAGAAAAAGTCAATAGATGTCCCAAATAAATAAAAATTGGATGGGTATATCCGAGACACTATCTAGATTTCAATTTTATTCGGGTAGAACATTGTAGTGAACTAGTCTCATTAGCTCAGTTGGTAGAGCGGTTGTCTCGGTAAAACAGAGGTACTAGGTTCGATTCCCAGATGCGACTGATACCATTTTTATTTTCTGCGTTTTTTTCTGTTTCGTATATCGTTTACCATAAGATTTATTAATATTATCTTCCTCAATGATCACTATTCAATATTTAAATATCAACGTGTTTCGGAAGCGAAGATTTCCTCATCAGTATACCAAGTACATATCACTTCCATGTTGATATTTATGTATTATGTAGTTTATACAAAAGACTTCTTATTAATTTTTTTAAAAAGACACCATAACGTAATTCTACATTTATTGAAGAATTTAATTACCTACTTTTACTACCTTCTGTTTTGGCACTAAGACTGTCAGACTAGTAATCATAATGGTAGGTGCCTATGGGAGTACAATAGAGAGTAGTATGGTAAGAAAAACCTGCTTACTTATACTATAATAAGGAACTCTGGTGAAAAATATAATGGCTTTAAAAATATAAATTCTTATAGCCGGGACGAGTCAGCGCTACCGGAGATCGGAAAACACTCTTGTCCAGGCCGTCGCCCAGTGGCATGGCGCGCCCCTACATCGTAGATGGAGAATTTCCCTCAGGCCATTGTAGCATAAGTGTTAAATATGTTATTTTAATTTAATTTATTTTTTATTTTATGTTTCTATATTATATTTCTACAGTGTGTAATTTTCTATTCTTAAAATGTATTCTTTTTATATGGCAGACAGAGTATTGCACTCACCGCTTTGTTCTGCTGAAATAAAACATTATTATTATTATTATTATTATAGATCAGTAATCGCCGATTCTGAATATATAACTTTTATATATAATTATACATAGAATTTATAAATCGTTATTTGAAAGTGAATAAAAATTCATCTCATCAAAACACCTTATGTTGGTACCATTGCATTTGGAAAATCTGACGTCACGTGCGCATTCTGTTTTTGGATTAGTATGAACATTTTTCTTTTTCGATTTTGCTTTGTATTTTTTTTAGTTTTGGCAAAATTTAAACTTAATTTGGATGACTTTAAGCTCTACAATTGTTGTTAAACCTAAAAAAACTATTATTAATGAAAGAAATTTTAGTTTTCATGATTAAAACAATTATAAATACGGATATTATGATAATTTAATGCTCAATACTTTTGTTCTTCAAGTTAAAGTTTTTAAAAAAGGTAAATAATTGTATTACTTATATTTAGTTATGGTTTACAGTGAATAGAATACAAAATTATGTACACTAAAGCTATTCCATGTTTCGACATTTAACATTCAAACCTCAAAACTGATCAAAACCGACCGCCATAGATTTGGAGCGTTTTGGCGGGTTTTGAAAAATGGAAACTTTGTAAATTATTTTTGCTGTGAAAAATAACATTAGAAAAAAAACGACATAACTAGTATTTAAGCTTTAACGTTATTAATGATAATAAAATATTTAAAAAAAATTGTGGGTTCCAATTTCTCACTATTATAATTTAAACAATCATGGGTGCAAAAAATGTATATAATTTGTTTTTTTATTTTATGTTAAAACTGTGGTTAAAAAATAAAGGAAAACAAAATAAAAAAATAATAAAATAAAAACACGAATATGAATCAGGAGTCTTATGAATGATCTTAACACACCATCTATTAGTTATTGGTTAAAACATCCTTAAACCATCAAACACTTATTAATTTGTAGTTAAACTGTAAATATAGAAAGCCAAGCCTTTAGGCTTTAGGCAGGCTTCATGGAAAAGCTTGTAGAGAAGGATTATTGGGAGCGAAAGGCAATGGTTGATCAACGATGTAATACTATCATCAAAAGGCTAGAGCTCTTTAAAAACTGCATGGCCAACGGAAGTAAGAACTTTTATAAACTTAGCACCCAATAAATGTACAGTATAATGAAGGAACGACAACAAAGAAAATACGAAATTTATTCCCGAGGGGTTTACGCCAGCTTTCCCTCCGTTTCGCTTCTCTCATCAGACGAGAAAGAAAAAGCTACCACTTAGGTAAGAAGATTGGAATTTGCATAAATTCTTCACGAACTCCTTTCTTCGCATTGGGTCTCTAGGTTTCTACTCAACCTTTAGGGCTTAATGCTTCCGGGAATGAAAGCATTTGTTTGGAATCATTTATATAAATATTTCATCAGTTTTGTTCTGTTTTGTTCTACACATACCTAAACTAAAATGCTCTGATTTAAGGATCTAATTCGATCAAAACTTTTTATTTAATATTAATAACAATTGTTTTTATTCCAAGATTAGCGCAATCCTACATATCCTGTACAGAGTATTTACATACATAGTAACATCAATAGTAGTTTAATTAAATATATAAACAAGTTAAATTTAACATAAATATACAAGCATGATATGCATAAATGATAATAATGATCTATTGATTTGTCACGGTTAGGATTGGTGGTGCGCTTCGGTGCTTTAACGGGATTCCGATATGAGGAGGTTTACGGAGTTATAGATCCTGGAATATATTAGTTTTAATAGTTCCACATAGATGGCACTGTCCATCAGACGGTTCTATCCGCTCTCGGGGTCAGCGAGCCAGACAGAATTTCACCATAGTATAGAAAGGAGGTTAGCTTCATGACTCCGTGTAACATGTTATTTAATGAATAACGAAGTGTTTGTTGTAATTTTACATTCATTTATAGAGAGATAAATATACAACGGATCCTTTCTCTCAATTCTGCTACCCTGGTTCTCGTGAGAACTGCACATCCTGGAACTCGACCCTCGGTGAGCATACAGGATGCACTGCAGTAACTGGATTGACAAAACATCATGCGGTATGAGTTGTTATATTGCAGCGAAAGCCTTTCCATAGTACTCTTCTTAAAATTTACCCAGAGCTCGCACGTGTACAATGTGGTATGGAACACTGGTAAAAGCGTCCTTTTTACCAATGGGCTGCAAATCCGAAATCTTCTACTAAGCATGTTAGATTTTACACTAAGGTCTTGTCGTCATCCTTTAGCTTGCTGGGGATAATATTTTATTTATTTCTTTATTAGTTACAGAAAAATATTTTACAGTAAGAACACTTTGACTGTCCAACTGGGAAGTTGACAAGCTTAATTTATCCTACATAATATGCAGATATAAGAAGAAAAAAATTAAATTAACAAATATCACCTACTAGCTGAAATACCCAGCGTTTCCCGGGGTTATTAATGGTTGGAAGACGTTTTTGAGGTTGTTATCTGTTACCCCTACCCCTACTCGGTAATTTTATACTTATGTTTAACGTCAAGTGTGCAAAATTTCATAAATATGTACAAAAAATTCTACTTTAAGGGATGGGAAAGGGGGAAAGGGGGATAGGGGTAGTTTTTGGAAATATTATGTGGACAGTGACCTTTAACTTATTTTGATGGTCAAGTTTGAAACATTTCGTCAAGCTTGGAATAAAACTGTAGATTTGTATTGAAAACAAACACACACTGCCCGCGCGAGACGCTCTTCTTTATATAATAGATTGTAAAAATTCAACCAACCTAAGAAATTGTAATAACTAAGTTACTAGGCACAGGTACAACTGTGATTAGCAATCGCAGAGATGATAACATTCGTCAAACCGTACCAAATAATTAATACTAGAATGCAGCAATGATTGCAAATACAAATGGCACAATAAAATTTATTATAATATTACGTATTTCAAGGATATGTATCTATGTGCATGTATAAAAAAATATTTAACTATTAGTCAGCTTATGTTCCCTTTTTATTCTTCCTAAATCAAGAAGCCAATCATTGACGAACTCGAGCAAAACAATTTTTCTTTTGATTTCCACATATCGGGTATTATGCTAAACAGTTTGATAAATGTTACGATAATATGCGGAACTATGTCCTAGGTACTTGATTACTTCTACAACTTTTAGAAGCTCAACGTTCAGCATTGCTGAAGGAATGTTTTTTGACCCAGGCCGTGTCTGATGACTATCAGATCTGTTTTTCTTTTTTTTGTTGATTTAAATACATATTCCCATAAATGAACGTATTAATTATTTTGAAACGCCAACAAGTACTTATTTTCAACTTTAACTTAACTTAATAGTTTCTAAGGTGATTGAGATTTATCTTTAGCTTTTAAACGGCATTACAAATAATGTTATCGGGGCATTCGAAAGCAACAAAAGCCGTAAGTAAGTTCTCTTCTAGAAACAGCGCGTACGTGCAAACCCTCAAATTAAAAAAGCCCAGTAGTTTCATTCGCTCCCTTCGCTGGCGCTCGGGCCTTACGCGAAGGCTTTCTTCGATTTCACAACAACACGAAGTTGCGCTAGGGAGGAAATAATTCCACCCTACTTGGCGCAGGCGCAAAATGGCCTGGAAAATGCGTTACAATACGGCAAACAGTCAGTCGTGACTCACTCTCCCAGCCTCTCGGTCGCCGCCCGCCGGCCGCGCCATCCCCGGTGGCAATAACAATACACTATGTCAGTCAATTCGCAACTAACTTCAAAGTGAAGTAATGTTCTTTTTTCCAAAAGTGAACAGCCGCGAAAAAAAATAATTAGGCGGAGCCGTTTTCGAATCGCTACGTTGGCAGCGAAAAAGCGCGGTATTTTTTTACACGCTGCAGTTGTCAAAGTCTGTGGTGCCGAGCGAATCGATTGTCTCTGGTCTCATTTATTTACTTTATTTTAAACAAAGTGGCTACGCTGGTGCAAGCGGGAAGGGAGGCGAGGGGAACATGATATGGTGAGATAACCTTTTTTTCTGATAAACTTTTAAACCAATTTCAACTTCACTATAAGCTAACGCACTTTTGACGCAGAACATATACAAATACAGTCTACTAATCAATAATTAAAACAAATTTAACTATTCTCTAAGTGTTTTAACAAGTTTCTCGTAAGGTACGATTTTTATCGTTTTTTTTATTATTTTTTATTACATTATTTGACTGATGATTAAAAAGTGCATGTCTTGAATTACATTACCTAATTTTAATACTAATGAAAATTTGTGACAAATAATTATAAAATACGGGCGTATTTTATTTATGAACTTACAACTAACCCAACCCTATTATATCCAAAGTAAGTTCTTGAGTTTTTTTTTTTTTTATTCTTCCACCATTTCTTGTCAGTTCCGTATTGAATACTTTTGCTTTATGCTTTTCCAAAATGATAATATAAACTATAAATTAGTCATCACTTTACAGACCCTTCCGTCACTTTGATGCTTAATCAAAGGTTGTAAAAACACACAAAATTATTAAGTAAACTTTTTTAATACAAGTTTCACCACAAAGTTCCTAACTACATAATGTTCAATATCTAATAAAGCCTTTGTTTCCAGAATTTATAATATAGGTTTTCTTTGTTTGAAAGAATTCCTCAAAGTTATAATGAATAATACTGACGTGACTTAACTTTCAAACGGCCGGCGAGTCATTGGAATTTCGCGTTTCGTCTAAATATATTTTTCCTAATGTTTTTCCCAGGTATGAATTTAATTATGAAAGACAAATTTGAGAAATG
This sequence comes from Halesus radiatus, assembly GCA_022606495.2. Classification (NCBI taxonomy): domain Eukaryota; kingdom Metazoa; phylum Arthropoda; class Insecta; order Trichoptera; family Limnephilidae; genus Halesus; species Halesus radiatus. The sequence continues at coordinate 101,591 of JAHDVE020000870.1, forward strand.
TTTTTAAAATATATACATTTCATTGTCTTATTTTACTGCGCTTTTGATCATTTTCATACTTATATGTATAATTTATTTATTTGTTCAAATGAGGAGCTTGAAGGCATTATTACTCACTCTAAACCGAGCTCTGATTTCTTTAAAAAATACATTATTAATGTTTCAGTTGCCACACTAATAAAACAACTAAAATGTTTACAGAATTTAATAATTACATTATTAGATATGATTTTGACATTCGTAAAGAATGCAAGGCTGATGTAAGCGTAGTGAGCAATATTAAGAAAGGGACGATTAGATGGTTTGGGCATGTAGAGCGAATGAACGAAGAGAGGAGTGTAAGGAGAATATATGACGCGAATGTGATTGGAAGAAGAAGCCGGGGACGCCCGAGGAAGACATGGCACGATCAAGTGAATCAAATACTCGAGTCGGGCCATGTCAGAAGTCGGAATAACAGAAAAGAATGTATGAAGCGTTGTACGAGTATGAATGTGAATGAAGCAAGAGGTGTATGCCAAGATCGAGTTGTTTGGAGTTCCGTCCTCTCTGCCTACCCCTGCGGGGAAACGGCGTGATGGTTAGTTAGTTAGTTAGTGAGTTAGATATGATTTCCTTTAAATTAAATGGAGCTATACGAATTTTTATTACAAATTATTATTATTAATTCCAATCAAACGGAAAAAAATTAATCAAGTTTTCTGACAAACTTTTTGATGGACGTAACTCGTTTCGATAAATATACTTTGGAAATAAATTATTTTTTCATTTCTATGGAAACCTGTCAAATATTCAAAATCAATACCATTTAGAAAGATAAAACTTTCAAGAATATATTAAAACCTGGAGGTAATTCTTTTTGCTTGTTTCATATTTTCATATAAATTTTGTTTTCATTGCCGTCAAAACACGCAAACCTCTATGTACGTGAACATATATATGCGCGACGTAATAACAAAGCTCAAGTCTGTACACTGTACAGGGATTTCAAAGCGTCAAAATTTCAGCTATTTGGCTGTGTTCTGAACAAACTTTTAGCAGGCAGTTACTATTTTGTTGGCAAGTTGGCCTTACATTAAACCAGCATCCTCAGTTACCTGGGAACCTTTTTGAATAACAAACGTATTTTTAAATTATAGCTATAAAATTTTACCAAGCAATATATAACATGAAAATCTCGTTAATTTTAACAGTAGGGATGTTCCATAAATAAAGTTTATACCGGAACAGGGAAAATGATTAATTATTTAATTACAATTAATTTTTAAATTTAGTAATTATACTTTGTTTAAAACCACTGTATTTAATATATAAATATCTACGTGTTTCAGGAACAAAGCTCCCCTCTTCAGGATAAACAATTTACTACTACATATAATGATAGGCATAGACGATAAAACAAATCAAAAACACAAACAAAAATTAAAAATACGTAACGAAAATAGGTAAGTAATTATTTTAAAATATATATCTATCCAACCAGTTTTTTATACTAAAAATAAATTTAAAAAACTTCATTTTAAATACCAAGGATAAATATGACATTTTAAATAAATTGGTGTTCTATAAATTAATTTCTAATGATTGTCCCTTTTTTGTATTATACTTTTATAAGAAATTTTAATACTAGAGTTAGGGAGCACCTAAGTGTTCTGATTTTTGTTTCACAATTATTCTGAATTTGCCAACCGTATTTTGCAAACAAATCATTATTATGACATAAATAAAGGTTTAAAAAATTATGGCTTACAATTAGATAAATTTGAAATTAGAAAAAGTATTAATAGTCAATTAAATATTATTAATAATCAAATATTTAAAAAAAAAGTTATCTCTTAAATTTATTTTCATATTAATAACTGCATTTGCAATATTAAAAATATAAATTTTAAAAATAATAACAATTATTATTTTATTTTTTTAGGACTTGTTATTTTATTTATAATAATAATAAAAAAATCGTTTTTTTTTAAATTTCAAATACAAAATATATATACATATATTTTTTTTTGTTATTTAATATTTTATAATTATTTTAAATTTATCAATTAAATTACATTTTGAATTAATTACTTACCTACTTTCATCACTTACTTTTAATTTTTCTTTGTGTTTTTAATTCGTTCTATTTTCTTATTATTGGTCTATACTTGTCAGTATAGTCAGTAGGTAAATTATTTATACTGAAGAGGGGACCATTGCTCCTGAAACATGTAGAAATTTACACATTAAATACAGAGGTTTTAAACAAAGTAATTATTATTTTAGTAAATATGACTCCACAAAGTTATTTAACATCATTTGAAGAAATACAATTATTTTGTTTAATTTTGTTTTGTATGGAAAAATATACAGTTGTATAATACACACTTAGACAAATAAAATTATTACTTTGTTGCACTTACCAGTGAAGTTTCTGCTAAGAAAGTTTTTCACGAAAAAATTTTAAACATCTGTAAATTAAAAAAAAAAAACAGGAGTATTTTGAAATTGAAAAATAAAATAAAATAAGTGATCTCTTCATCTAGTTTCCAAGTAACACTAAATAAAACAACTTCAAAATAACGTTAAATCTAATTGTATAAAAATAATATGTCAAAAAATAATTAAACTGAGAATTTGTTTCTTTTACTAATGGAAAATGTATTTCAAGATGGTAGATAAAAACACCGCATCTTCACGAATGTAAATATAAACGCAGTAACATCAACGTAGGAACTGTGTTTATACTTACATATGGAGATACTGCGTTTTTACTTACCAACACTGATGAAATTGCAATAACAAAAAAAAACAATATCATGTTTTTTTAATACAAAAAACGAGCAACATTAAATTACGTCTTACGTAAAACATGCGAAATTCGATACTTTTAACAAACTCCCATATTCAACTCATTCTTAGTAATTACTGTGTTTTTACTTACCACAGCAGTATAGCACACAGTAGAGGTAAGGGCGTTCATAATTTACCTTGCAATAAAAAAAAATATCTCTTACTTTGTGCACGTTCTTCTGAAAAGCGAGTATTGTGTGTATTTAGTTTATGAGTGAGAAAATCATAATTACTAGCCTGCTTTTCCAGATTTAAATAAGTACCTAGTGTTTTTAATTGAAAATTTTAAAGCAAACACCATGATATATTAATATCTTTCTATATTTATATCGTTCTGTATTTACATATTTCTATTATCACATCTTTCTATATTTATATCTTTCTATATTTACATATTTCTATAATTATATGTATCTATGTTTATATCTTTCTCTTTTTACATATTTCTATAATTATATCTTTCTATATTTATATCTCTCTATATTTACATCTTTCTATATTTACATGTTTCTATAATTTTATCTATCTATATTTATATCTTTCTCTATTTACATAATTCTATATTTATATATCTCTATATTTACATCTTTCTATATTTACATATTTCTATAATTATATCTATCTATATTTATATCTTTCTCTATTTACATAATTCTATATATATATATATATATCTATCTATATTTATATCTTTCTCTATTTACATAATTCTATATATATATATATCTATATTTACATCTTTCTATATTTACATATTTCTATAATTATATCTATCAATATTTATATCTTTCTCTATTTACATATTTCTATAATTACATCTTTCTATATTTATATCTCTCTATATTTACATCTTTCTATATTTACATATTTCTATAATTATATCTATCAATATTTATATCTTTCTCTATTTACATATTTCTATAATTACATCTTTCTATATTTATATCTCTCTATATTTACATCTTTCTATATTTACATATTTTTATAATTATATCTTTCTATATTTATATCATTCTATATTTATATCATCCTATACCTATATACTTACATCTATCTAGATTTATATATTTATATCATTCTATATCAATATATTTATCTCTTTCTACATTTATATATTTATATCTTTCTATATTTATATCGTTGCTTTGTAGTTCTTATATGCCAACTAATTAGTTTCAAAATTTGTGTACATAAACTGTGTGATTACCAATTTGTTTTGGCACATGACGCATTTGTCAGTTTAGGTTAAAAATAATTCTATATCTTTTCCTTGAAGATGGCACGGCTATGCTGAAACCAGTTGGCGTGTTTGTCATAAATAAAGTGATATACACAAAGCTAGAGTATTTTATAATATTCTATAACAAAACCTTCAAAACGTTCATGACTTTTTTTGACCTCCAAAGATTCAAGATAATGTTTCAATGTTTCCACGATTTAACTTTAACGATTATACAGTTGAAATGTTAACAAACGCAACGATTTTTTAAAAAATTATTAATGTTATTATTAAGTTCTGCAAGTATTTTATTTTTTTATGATTGTGACAGCTGTGTTGGCGTTCAGAGCCATTAATAAAATGTGATTAGGCCACGTTGAGATGACTTATTTATATGATTCAATTTACCCCCACCCAATAAAAAAATGTGTGGTGCCTAAAATGATTTATTACCGGTGAAACAGATTTACTGTTAAAATAATTTTGATAATAGCTTTATTCTATGAGGTGAGGTATTTACAGTTGAAATCCGTTTTCCCGGAAATAAATGGCAATGTTTTCTTAATTGTTTTATAATGACGCGAGTATTATTGACTTATTTAAATTGTTTAGATCTTGTGAACATACTAAGAAGTGAAGAATAAATAATTTTCCTTAATTATCCATTAGAAACGATTATGAAAAATATATATCTATATATAGATCAGCAAACGCCGATTCTGAATATATTACTTTCATTATATATATACGTAGAATCTATAAATCGTTATTTAAAATGAATAAAAAAAAATCTTATCAAAACACGGTGTTATTGTGGTACCATTGAAATTGGAACATCTGACGTCACATGCGCATTCTGTTTTTGAATTAGTATGATTTTTTTTTTGTATTTTAAACATGTATTTTTTTTAGTTTTGGCAAAATTTTAACTTAATTTGGTCGACATTAAGCTCTATAATTGTTGTTCAATATAAACAACTATTATTCATGAATGAAATTGTATTCATGATCAAACCAATTATCAATACGCATATTATGATAATGTTAATGCTCAATACTATTATTATTCTTTGAGTTAAAGTTTCTCAAAAGGTATATAATGTTATTACTTATGTTTGGTTATGGTTTACTATGAATAGAATATACACTTATGTACGGTAAAACTCATCTTAGTTATGTCATTTGACATTCTCACCTCAAAACTGATCAAAACCGACCGGCTATAGATTTGGTGCGCTTTGGAGGGCTTTGATAAATTGAAACTTTGAAAATTATTTTAACTATAAAACTAACTGAAATATATTGGTATTTAACGTTGAACGCCATTACTGATAAAAAAAAATTGTCCCGGTGTTCCTTATTGAAACATTTCTAAGTCTTGCAGCATTATTTAGTTCACAATGAAAACCTTATCGCGGCACACATCGTGTAGAAAGTTCCTACAAATTCACCCGGCACTCAACCAACTCTTTCACTGGACACCAAGTCATCCTTAGTATTCACTGGACCTCAGATTAACCACTTTGCCATTTAACACGGAATTGTTCAGAAGTGGGTACCTCTGAGAAAGATCAAAGGGAAAAATTGTAAGGAATAGAAATCAAGGGAGCTTTGAGAGGTGTTTGGGGAAACACAAAGGGACTCTTGAGGTCTCACAGACGACTCTAACAACTCTCAGTACAAGAAACCACTCACTTTGAGGATAAACAAATCAAAGAAACTGCGGAGGTGTGTAAAGGAGCTGTTTTGGATATCTTGTACAATGTTAAAAGTATACTTGTTAAAAAGGTTAAATAGCTGGAGTGGGAAAACATATTCCAAGACACCAAAAAATGATTGCCTAAGGGGCTAAAGGGACTACATAGAGGGGCATTATAAGGCATTAAGGGGGTGACAAGAATATTAAAGAGGGGCTAAAAAACCTCAAACGAGATATTTTTCAACATTTGTTATCAGTTAATGATGTTATTATAAAGTTCTGCCAGTATATTTGTTTGTTGTATGTTGGATAGGCACCAACCGACAGTTACAGAAGTTACAGTCGGCGTGGTCACAATTTAATTCATGTATGCCACTATTATTAAGTTTAGGATTCCTATTCAACTGTAAAGCAGATTTTATTATTAACGGTGTTGCCCCAATTAGTGAAGATTACAGTCGGCGTCTTCTTCACTAATTGGGGCAACATCTTCACTAATTGGGGCAACACCGTTAATAATAAAATCTGCTTTACAGTTGAATAGGAATCCTAAACTTAATAATAGTGGCATACATGAATTAAATTGTGACCACGCCGACTGTAACGCTACCTAGATAGGACATATGGGAAGTGCTTTCTCAACTAGATTCAAAGAAAATTATACGATGTTATAATAATAAAAGCATTTTATAAAAATTTGCAGTACATTTCTTAGTGAATAATCACGTCCCGCTTGACAACAACGAGCCTACATTATTAAATATAGAAAAAAAATGGTCTTAGATTAAATTAACTTGAACAATTGTAAATTAATAAACGAACAAATGATCCCAATATAACATTAATTAATAAATAAAAGAAGATTATTTATTCCCCACTTCTCAGTATGTTCACAAAATCTAAACAATATAACATATTTATTCACGTCATTATAAAACGATTAAGCAAACATTGCCATTTAAAACGGGAAAGCAGATTTCCACTGAAAGTACCTCAAATAATATAGAATCCATTATCACAATTGTTTTCTCAGTAAATCGATTTCACCAGTAATGAATCATTTTGGGCAAAATCAAAATTGGATGGGGGTAAATAGAATCATATAAATAAGTCCTCTCAACGTGGCACAACAGGTTGAAAATGTCTTTGAACTCCGAAACAGCTGTCACAATAATAAAAAATACCGGCAGAACTTAATAATATTATTAAATTTGAATGATATTAAATATTAAAATATTAATCAAATGGAGTTTACGAATTTAAAAAAATATATATATTTTGCCAACTTAAATTAAAGTCATGCCTCATGGTAAGAATCGTATCTAGAAACTGTTCATAAGTTTTAAATGCAAAGGGTTTTTTAAGACAACAGGTGGCTTATTTGAATAATATTAATTTTAAATGAGCCTTTCCGTCTCCGTCTTTTGAATCGATAGCCAAGAACAGTCTTAAGAGGAACGGTTGCACGGCTCGTTTCATACAAAATTTAATTTTTGGTTTTGAGGCCAAAAAACTCACCTAAACCTAATGATATTTTTTTTACAATAAGTATACTAAATATCTATTACGGATTTGAAGTAATTTATTTATTTTTGTTTTACATTATGAAATATAGGCCATTAAAGGTATTGATTTTTCGCGATTTTAGAGGCACCTTTAACAATTATTTGGGGGCTAACTGTGATTTAAAAAATAGTTTTACCCCCTTTACTTGGAAAATACAAAGAAATTTGAAATATATATATATTTCAAATATGTATATATCAATTTTTTTTAATATATATATATATATTTTTTTTAAACTATGGTGGACTTTAAATTAAATTAAAAATGACCAATTTACGTTGGAACACAAATTTTCCGCAGATAATTTAAAATATCGACCCGAAAAGGGTTTTTTTTTAAATGTTTTGTTTTTGTATTTTTATTTACGTAATCATATATACATGTATTTATCAAATAAGATAATTAAAAAAAATACAAGAAGCCCGCAAATAATTTTCTAAATAGCTTCTAAAATTATGAAAATTGTTTTTTTTTTCATAGCATATTCTTTAAAATTTAAAACAAAAATGAATAAAATACTTCTCATTCGTACTAGATATTTACTAAATGTTTAATTTTTTTAAAATATATCATTCAGCTTGGATGGGGATTTTGGCCTCAAATCCAAAATTAAGTTATATATGAAAGGCAGCGCAGCCGTTCCTCTTAAAGGGTGAAAGCCAAATTAAAAAAAAAGTCTTCACCAATGAAGATAAATTTAATTTTTAAGATATACCACATATACATGTATTTTTTTAAAAGCTTTAAAAATTCACTCCCAAGGCCGAAAAAGCTATATGATTTTCCTGTTATGTACGCTAAAGATATATCTTTAAAACATACCAAAAACGTAAACGTCTGTTTTATACCAATACAAAAAAAAACTTGTTTTTATCAATCCGTCAGTGCAAGTTTGCCATGTGAATTTGGCTATCGAGAGGCATATCGTTACAAAGGCTTTACATCAAAGGCAATGGAAGCGTTTTTATCATTTTTGTGTACAATACACAGCCATTAAACGTACTTTGACAATAAGGATGGTTAAAAAGGTTTTTTTTGTTGTTGCATTATTTTACACTTTGAAAGCGTGCATTTTACGTTTCATTCTTCATTTCAAGTAGAAAGATAAAAAAATTGTTTCAATAGCAACGTTGAGTTTTGGTTCGTTATTCAAGGAAACTTTCACAGACGCTTTCATTTCCCACGGGAACGACTAGCTGATTATTTCTTTGTCTCACGAATTTTCCTAGATGTTTTTCATTGTATCAATTTATCCCAGTTGGATTAACCCATAAAGGTAATTTGTAAAAACGCATCACTTCCCCGATGGTGTTTTCACCATAATAAAATAATATCAACATAAATTTCCAAGATATGTTAACCATAAAGTCGGATTACCTATTGAAACTATAAATTAGAATGAATCAATGAAATAACTAAAACTATTAAAACTCTCAAATGGAAAACGTGTTTCCGACATAACTTTTATTTTATTTTTTAAATATTAATGGTAATATTAGTCAGTTTAATTAAATTAAATGTTCCAACTATAACTACTCGATCAAAAATTTTATTCAGCTGTAACAATAATTTCAAGACTGAGTTATTCTAAATTTCAATTGTACTTAGACTTGGTAAATATGTTTAACTGCACGGAAAGCAACTACAAAAAGACTGCTATTACATACATCCTCAACAAGTATTAATAAGATATGTGTCTAGAGAATAAGCATTAGTGAATGTGCTGTGTATTTTGTATATTTGCCTTTGTTGCAAATTAGATGGTTGTACTTGCACGATGTTATTGCTGAATTTGATTGTAAGATATATTTAGTTGCCGTATTTCGTGAAGGCTGTATATTTATTTTGCACCTGTGTCACTGTTGTAATTTGAAATTTAAAACAAAAAAAGTAAAACGTCCAAATATGGCGTATACAAAATAATAAATAAATAAAGGAAATATATTATGACAGCCGATAAGACATTAAGAAACAATGAAGATTCGTTTGTAATTTTATCGATTCATTCATTGGAAAATATCCATTTGAAAGGTCGGGACATTCAATGTGAAACATTCTTTCGGGATGACGAACGATAATTTGGATCTTTAGGTGGCTTATTGAAACTTATTAATACTTCCATTGGGAAGCAATCTTCTCAACATGTCCTATATTAATATTCTTCGCAGATAACAATAAGTGACCAGCTCAGGCGCGGGGGTTCCATTGAACATAGAGTTCGACCAGCCTCTCAGAAGCTTTACAACTTGTATAGAGCCCGCAGATACCATAATAGTACACAACTTAAGACCCTATTCAAATTACAAAAATGCCCTAGTGTTCGGTATGGTAGCTACCTTTGACCTTGGACCCCTAGATACATGAAAAACTCTCGAGAGGGAGGATATATATTCACATAATTTTTTTTTTAACAACTTATTGAAGCTCATGAACCTCGCTGTAATATTTTTTTTGTTTTATCATTGAAGATAATATTAACAACTCTCAAAATGAAACATGAAATCAAAAAACACAGAAATGAAAAAGACATGGTCCATCCATGTGTTTTCGGTTTCATGTTTCATTTTGAAAGTTGTTGATATTATTTCCAATGGTCAAAAAATTATTTTATTATTTATATAAACCGATTAATGCGACATTAAAACTACATATAGGCTAAATTTATTTTTTTTAAATGTCAAAAACTCTGTGTTCGCTGAGTGGTGTTTTAGTTTTATCTATGTTATCCCATATGTTGTAATCAGTATTGAAACCTTATGTATACTCGATATTATCGTTATTATTTTCTTATTATTACTTACTTATTAGTACTTACTATTATTATTTTTCACCTACCTATTATTATTCGCTTATTACTTATTAATATTTGCTTATTACTTTTTACTTATTCTTATTCAACTACTAGCTGGGGTACCCCGCTTCGCTCAGGACAATATTTGAGAGTGTTCTGGAATGTTCCACAATGATGGTCCTGATTCCCTATTCCCGAACATTCCACAACATTCCAGAATGTTCTAGAATGTAGTGGAATGCTCTCGAATACTTTTTTGTATAAAAAATATTGATTAGAATTAAGATTATCTAACCTTTTAGAATTTTCCAGAACCTTCTAGACTCACCGCCACACTCCGCTACTCATTTCTGAAAGTTTCTAGATCTTTCTCCTTCCAAAACTTTCTAGAGCATTATCGAACCATCCAGAAAATTCTGGAACCTTCTTGGCTCACCAACATACTCCACCATTCCTTCCAGAGCTTTTTACAGCTTTATCGAACCTTCTAGAATTTTCCGGAACCTTCTAGAATTTTCTGGAACCTTCTAGACTCATCGGCATACTCTGCCACTCATTTCTGAAGGCTTCTAGAACTTTCTACTTCCATAACTTTCTAAAGCATTTACGAACCACCCAGAACATTTTGGAACCTTCTAGACTTACCGACATACTCCGCCACTTCTTCCAGAACTTTCTACAGCTTCATCGAACCTTTTAGAACTTTCCGGATGACTGTTCTTCAAATTTCAAAAACACGCCCTTTAGGTAAAAACGGGAACCCTCATCCTGGAGGGGGATAGAGATCTACCACACCATATAACTCTCTTGATCGTACCGGGACACGTTTCTGAGTTTTTGCGGGCCGCACGTTTTTTTGGACTATCTTTTATAATATATATATATTGATTATTATTTAATTAATTTTATTATTATTTACTTACTACTATTTACTTATTAATATTTACTAATCATTATTTAATTTTTATTGCTTATTTGTTATTATTTACTTATTACTATTTACTTATTAATATTTACTTGCTATGTATTATTATATATTATTGCTACTTACTGATGTTTATTTACTTATTATTATTTACTCACTACTTCTTGTTAACCAAAATATGGTCACCCTATGATTGTGGTTAATTCGAGCATAGATACTTTATAATAGTTATTTGGGTTACAATGAAATTATTATAGTTGTAATCTGTAAATGCACTGCCCAACTAAAAGATTTACTGTAGATTTTATAGTCATTTATAGTATAAACAACTTTAGTGTTTTTGTTTTAATTTTTGTATTATGGTATATATCATTTCACTAAAATTATATAGCCGCCCATCTCAACACAGGACTGTCCTGCTGAGATGAGTTGTTAATGTTTTGCTGTTTAAATTTATTAATAAATAATTGCTGGAGATGAAAAAGTGCGGCATTTGCGAGATAAAGTCATTATTTAAATCTCCGGAATTAATTTTTTTAACTTATACTATTAATTACAAAATTAGTAAAATTTCTTGATGTAGGGGTATATTAATAAATATATATATTTATGTATTACTTTTCTAATACATGTCAAGATAAATAGAAGTTCCTGTTTTGAGGTGTTCCCTTTATCTGGGTGCGAATCATCGATACGATCGATATCAATATAGTCTTTCCTTTCAACACCCATTCAATTACTCACCATTGGCATCATTCTGGTTTAAATTAAAAATACGCCAAAGTTACGACAATTTTTACTATACGAGTTATCCAAGCGTATAAAGCTTCCTTTCAAAGCTACTACCACGATAAAGTAGTAACAAAATTTGTACAAGAATTTAATCCAAAGCTGTCGCTGAAACTGCAGCGTGTAAACCAGTGATTCCCAAAGTGGTCTATATCGACCCCCAGGGGTCTATGGCAACCTGCAAGGGGTCTACGTCAGCGAAAAAAAATTTTGGGGGTCCATGAAATGAAAATGGGGGTCCACGATAGTGGATCTCAACATACACTGATAGTACCTATTTACTTAATTAATTTGTGTAGTTTCACAATTAATTGATTTAAAAAATATATATAGCATATTTGCGCACGTTCCAGAGTGGAAGATACTCTCAGTATCGCCCTGGTGAAAGACCACCATTCAGAATTGAAACGTTGTTTGAAATGGCTTTTAGCCGTGTTTGGTGACCCGATCTGAATAGCCAGGTATTTTCCCTACCTCCCTCTTCCCCTTCTCCTTCCCCTCCCCAATACCTTCAGCCTCACAACATTCCCCAATTGGGGATGCAATAGTCTTACTGGCTCCAGACGGTTGGGAGCAGTTGGGACTCTTGTGCGGTACTCATATAAAAAAGGTAAGTAGGGGGTCTACCAAAAACCGTAAAACATGGCATGGGGTCTACGACACAAAAAAGTTTGGGAACCTCTGGTGTAAACGTTGTACACGACTAACTTTATTGCTCTTTTCCTTTCCTTAAACCATTATCCACCTTTGATGATTTTTTGTAAAGCTCGCAAGTTTTATACTCTACCTATCTATAGCTGTGTCACCAAATAGATGAAATGTATTTTACGTGGTATCTTCCAAGACTTAGGAGGATAAAGGATGAAATATTTGCCAACATCTTCGTATCAATTAGTGTCACATAATAAAGTGAGTGAATTATATACGGGAAATATCAGCTTATAAATATTTTTGAAAAACACCGTTTCTAATAAATGTAATATCAATAGAAAATAAGAATAAACGCGCAAGTGTGAGAATCATATCTTCTCCATGATTAAATTTTCTAATAAACTGCCATTATCTGAAGCGACCTACCAGGTAAGTATGTCTTTATGTATCTGTTTGTGAATAATTGCATAAAGAATATGAAGTAATATTTGTACAGCGCCCTTGAGGTGATTTTTCACCAAAACATCCAATTATTATTTCGTACACGACAAACTTTAACCATTGATTTCTGGGCTAATTTAGAGTAAAAAAAAAACAATTATTTGTAATTTTGGACTAGAATGAAGATTTCTTTGAGCTGAAAAAAAGTTCGAATTCGGGAATCGTTGAGTAAAGTTTGTTGGGTGCGTTCTGGTACACATGTATATAGTTTTATTTAATTTTACATATTCACGGTTCATGGCAGTGTAATCAATTGGATAACCAACCCACATTCAATGGCTATAGATATAAAGATGATTTTTAAAAACGTGACTATTAAAATAATTTATGTTTTACTGGGGAAAGCAATAGATAAATACTTTTTTTTTCATAAGAAGCAATCACTTTGTGGTTTGACAACATATTAAATTAAATAAACACTTTTTATATGTTCGATAACTGATCCTGACGAAGCATGATCTAAGCGAAACCGGTTGGCGTAAAAAAACTAATTCGTGGTTTATAACAAAGTGTTTGTTTTATTTAATAGACATAATTCATTAAAATTAATTAATAATAATCTGAGTGTATACTGGTAGTTAATGAAAACATGAAGGAAACGTATCGTATTCTATATATTCCTGTTAAGAAAGCATCGCTTTCGAAATGTGTTTATATCTGTGTATGTTAATAAAGTGGTGAATACAAAGTAATTTTTTAAAATAAATTTATTAATAATGACCCCACAGAGTGAATACCAATATTTTGAAGAAATTATAAAACATAAAGGGTTTCCTTTTTTCTATATACTTTTCCCCAAAATTTTCCTCGGAAGTTGCATTCCAACGTGTTAATATTCGCACTACAAATGATAATATTACATTACGTGAGATTTTACGATTAAATAACGAATTTGTATTAATAATTGAATTACTTATCGCCAAATTTATACCTATTTAAGATAATAAAATTCTACCAAGTAGCTACATACAAAATTAAATTATGTTTCACAGTATTCACTTGTGTAAAAATTACAACGTGTCGTCTTTGTAAACTGTAAATTGTTAACTGTAAACTTTGCCTGCTCTCAACACAGGTCTTCCTAGTGAGACAGGCACAGTGCCATAACTCTTATAAGATATTGAGATTGTATAGATTAATAAATAAAAAATAAAATAAAATTGAACCAACGTCAAAAATACCACGATGATTTCGATGTCTTTTCAAGATGCTCTCGAAAGGCGAAACTACTATCACGCATGATGGAAAACAACTAAAAAATTAATGTCAAAGAATACAAGATCCTCTTTAATTAATTAATTGTGGCATTGTGGTATTAAAATAGCGGTTTGCGCAAACGATATCTTAATAATTTAATTATGAATTATTTTCTTTTAACCATTATTAAATAAACAAATATCAACATGTTACGAAACCAACGGTTCCCTTATCAGAATACACATCACACTGTAAATATGGTGACATAACCCTAGATAAATTGTAAACATAGAATGAAAAATGAAAATCAATCCTTTTCCGTGATCGGGACTGCCTGTATGAAATAAATATGTAAGCAAGAGATAAAAAAAATAAAACAATTACCCCACGCGAGTATCGAACCCCGCTCCTTCGAACGTCTATGTATTAAAAATTCATTTCACTATGGTCATAAGCGGTGTATTTAACCGCGGGGCCACAATACTGAGTGGTTTCCACGACAAATTAACAGAACGCCGCAATAATACCGGCAGTCAACGAGCCATGAAATTTCGTGAAACAGCTGACCAGTTAAACGGACCAGTTATTATCAAGTGCTCGTTGATAAGAAATAGTGAAAGTAGATCAATTCGAACAATAATAAAACTCAAATGTGGTTTTATTTCTCGTCGCCTCTGACAACTGCTCCGATAGCCGTGATCGTCTAGTGGTTAGGACCCCACGTTGTGGCCGTGGTAACCCAGGTTCGACTCCTGGTCACGGCAGTGGTAAAACACTGTCATGGCGGAGATTTTCTTTTTAAATTTTATTTTTCTCAGTTTTATTTATGAAATCTCTTTCCCCAATATTTGAATATACTCAGCACTTCGTTTCAATTTCTTTGAAATAATTGAAATCGTCATGATGGTATTTAATGTTGAATATTTAAGTTAAATATATTGTGAAGTGTGACGAATGGATTTTAAATAAATGCAATCAATAAATGAATTTAAAATTGCTTTTTGATCACCACTTTATTAATATATACATATCAACGTGTTACGAAAGCGATGCCTTCCTCATCAGGAATATACAGAATATAAAAAAATTATAATTTCAAGTATAGAAAAATGATGAACATAGAACACAATAATGTAAGAATGGAGAAATTATTAGCATATTTTTTTTTTGATTAAAGTACGTAATAATTAATTAAAATTATTATAAAACATTTAATAAGCAAATTTATATCAGAAATTATTTTTATTATTAATATGAAAATAAATTCTAGAAATAGCTACTTTAAATAAATATTTAATTATTAATTGTATTTAATTGAATATTAACACTTTTTCTAATTCAAAAAATTTCAAATTTATCTAATTGTAAACCGCGGTGGTATTTGTATGTAAAATTTTTAAACATTTATTTACATAAAAAAAAATTTCACTGTAACTCCACATAGGAGGCCCTGAGGGAAATAATTTCCCTCAAAGCCTATATCATCTTTAGGGATGCTGTGTGGAGGGTCTTTTAGAGGATAGGAAGGATTGAACTTGGGTCTTGAAGAGACCCATGTTGTAGGATGGAGAAAACACAGACCGGCAGATCATTCCACAGCCGAGCTATTGAACACAAATGAGTCGTAGAATGCGATCCGTTCTCATGTGACAAATGTCAACCGTGTGCAAATGTTCGGCGCGCGATTGGCGTGTTTCCGACTATGCACCGGTGGTGAAGGGATCAATTACGCTAGTTCCTCAGAGCATCTTCCATTAAAATACCGGTAGAACAAGGACAGCATTCCCACTTGACGTCTGTGCTCCAAAGATTGCAATCCGTTTGTTAAGATAGGCGAATCTATCAAACGGACCGCCCGTTTCTGCACGGAGTGAAGGGTTTTTTTCAGATATTTTGGGACTCCCGACCAGTGGCTGCCTAATTCTACAGTGGGGCTCACTTGCGATTTGTACAGGGTCAGCAGTTGTGTACCGTTAAAGTACCTGCATGCTCTGTATAATACGATTGGAATGATTGGTTTCTAAAACACTTAAAATATTATCTTTATCCTTGTTATTTAAAACATAATTTTTTAAAAAATTTATTATTAGTATGAAAAGCTGGTTGGATAGTATTTTGAGATATTTTTAATAAATAAATTTGAAGTATTATTTTTTTTTAATATTTTTCTCCGCTGTTTACTAACATCAATTATTTGTGGATATACATAAGATTCAATAAACTGTTTAATGTATTATCTATTAATTTAGTACTATAACCGTTGTTTATTGGAATCCATTTAATTATACCAACCCTGATGTATGGCAGTGAGGCATGGAACTGACAGAAGAAGGATGAAAGTAAACTGAATGCCGTAGAAATGAGATGAATGTGTGGTAAAACCATGTATGATCGTGTGAATAATATTGAAATTCGTAAAGAATGCAAGGCTGATGTAAGCGTAATGAGTAAGATTAAGAAAGGGACGCTTAGATGGTTTGGGCATGTGGAGCGAATGAACGAAGAAAGGAGTGTAAGAAGAATTATGACGCGAATGTGAATGGAACAAGAAGCCGGGGACGTCCGAGGAAGACATGGCATGATCAAGTGCATCAAATACTTGAGTCGGGCCATGTCAGAAGTCGGAATAATAGAAGAGAATTTATGAGACGATGTATGAATGTGAATGAAGATCGAGATGTTTGGCGGTCCGTCCTCTCTGCCTATCCCTGCGGGGAAACGGCGTGATGGTTAGTTAGTTCGTTTAATTATATTACTAGGTTTTGCCTATTGCAGTGCTGCAATTGGTTTGTTTACAGTTTTGATGCGACTTGAAGTTAGCTTCGGATTGCTAAAAATTTAGAAGGTGCGCACCCGATTTGATCCACTCTGAGCCTTACTGTCTTCGAAAGTCGATACGCTTAACGTGTTTTTTGCCGTGCCAACGCGTTCCAGGTCTAATTTTGACTCCGAATCGACCTTATTGTGTTCGAAATCAAAGATTTTTGCTCGCAGGTACCTTTTTGAATCTCCGGCCGGACCGTATAGTTCCTTATTGTGTAGGGAATTAGGGGGTGTAAGGGCGATTATTCCCTGCGTACCGCGCACTGAATTTCAAAGTTACCATATTACTATATATACGTTTAATTATATTATTATGATTTATATACAAAGTACTGTTTAATTCATTTATTGATAATGACGCGACAAAGTGAATACCAACCTGTTGAAGAAATTATAAATCCAACCAAATTCATAATTCATAGTTCTGCTAAAAATATTCTGTTATTCACGTTGATTGAGTGAAAAGTAACCTGAAGATTGTGAGAACATTTTCAGGAGCAACAACTATCACGTTGTTGATACTTCCAAATAATGTATTAAATTAATTTTTTAAATAACAAAACAATATCTGTAAAAATAGGTCATCATTCTTAAACAATGTGTCAGCACTATTCTTTGTTGTTTAATTGGATTTTTGTTAATTAAAGTTACGCTGAGTTGCGTAATGAAAAAAAAAAAGAATTTATCATTGAATATAATATTAAAAAGTCTCAAAACGAAACACAAAACTGAATAAACAAAGAAAGGAAAAAGATAACATTATATGCTGCGATACGAACCCAGGACCTGATGATCTATCCGGGACCTACGTTCTATGCCAACGGAGCTACGGCTTCGAAGAACTGTCAATTTTATTCTCAATTAATTCCCGTATATTTTTGGGTGGTACCTTTTTATAACTACAAGATTCTGCCTGAATTTATTTGTAATCGTTAGATAGTGCCTCGGATAAACCTGTCAGATTTTTATTTATGTGGGAAATCTGTTGACTTTTTCTACAAGTTGGGTTTAATATATATATTTTTTAATAACTTATTAAAGCTTATAATCTTCGTCGTAATATATTTTTTTATTATTAAAGATAAAAATATATATTAATAATATATTACGATGAGATTTATAAGCTTAAATAAGTTATTCCAAAATAAATTAATAAAATATAAAATGTTTATTTTTCACAGAAATTTAATCGTTTTCACAACAACTTGTATATATTGTAAAATTCGCCTAATTCAGGTTGAATTTAAATGTCTCGAGCCTTACTTTCAAATTACGCAAATTTTATCACTTAATTTAATCTTTAAATTATTATGAAAATTCGCAAACACAGATGGCGTTCAGTTCAATATTTTAGGAAAAAAAACACTTTTACCGCGAAGTGCTTTTAAATACATATTGAAATGAATTGTTTGTTGGCGGGATACAGTATATGAAATGGAATAAATTGTTATTATATTTTTTAGGCTCAATTCTTTCAAGCAGTGGCGTGACTCGTGACTTTTTAGTGTGCTAAATCGATAATATTGATATTATTGATATATTTGCAGCCGAAAAAAAAATATTTTAAAAATCAATCTTTTGTATGAAGATCTCTCTAAAGATTATCTTCATTAAAAAAAATCAACTTGAAAAACGAAAAATTTCATTTTCGGCTACATCAATAATTTCGATTTTTTTCAATTTTAGCACAAAAAATCACGAGCCGCAGTTGCTTTCAAAAAACTTATAAAAATCCAACATTTCATCGTAATATTGACACATGCAGTATAAGACACCATCTAGGTTGCAAATATATTCTTTACGCAATCATTCTAGAGATGGCTGGCTGCGTATAAAAAATAGTTACATGATTAAAGAAGTGTTTGTGAATCCAAAATTGAAATACGACGTCGTTAAAAATGGAACCAATATAAATAGGTCTCAATAGCTCAATTGGGAAACCGTAGTCCCGGTAAGATTAGAGGATCTGGGTTCAAGTCCTAGTTTGGACCATTACCTTTTTTTCTGTTTCATATTTCATTGTGAATTATTAATATTATCTCCTTCAATAATTAAATATTCCAATGAGGTTTATAAACCTATAAAGGTTGTATATAATAAAGTCATATTTTATTTTTAATTTTACTTTATTCGAGAAAAAAATATTTGGAACGTTCTCTGTAACAAGATAACCGTTAAAGATAACTTTAATGATATTACGTGACTACTTGAGTTGTCAACAAATAATAATCTTATTCAAAACCCAATTACTCAGCATCCAATGCACCTTTTATGTCTTGATTATTAAACAAAAATTCTTTACGTACGTCAATCAGTTTCGCCACAGCCTATATATAAATGTAAAATACAATTTATACACAATAGCTATATAATTAAGAAATATTACAAAAAACAATTATTGTGGCAATAGGGAACTCCAGTGAAAAATATAATAACTTTAAAAATGTGTATTCATATTGATCAGCAAACGCCCATTCTGAATATATAACCTTTATTATATATAAAAACTAGAAAATACAAAACGTTATTCAAAAGAGAATGAATAATCATCTCATCAAAATACCTTGTTATGTTGAATTTGAAAGATTTGACGTCACGTGCGCATTCTGTTCTTGGTTTACTATGAACATTTTTATTCTTCGCTTTTATTTTGTATTTTTAATATGTATTTTTTTTTTAGTTTTGGCTAAATTTTAACTTAATTAGATGATTTTAAGCTCTATAATTGTTGTTCAATAAAAAAACTATTATTAGTGAAATAAATTAGAGTATTAATAGGCAAACCAACTGCCAATATGGATATTTTGATAATGTTAATGCTCAATACTATTATTATTCCTTGAGTTAAAGTTTCTAAAGGGGTACATAATGTTAATACTTATGTTTAGTTATGTTTAGTACTCGTATGAATAGAATATAAAATTATGTACGGTAAAGCTGACCCTTGTATTGACATTTGACATTCTAACCTTAAAACTGATCGAAACCGATCGGACATAGATTTGGAGCGTTTTGGTGGGCGTTGAAAAATTGAAAATTATTTTATCTATGAAAACCAGCTTTGGAGAAAAAGAAATATACTGGTATTTAAGTTGGAACGTCACTATTGAAAAAAAATTAACTGGTCTTCCTTTTTAAAAAGAGGTTTTTCGAAACAGTATGATTATTGATTATTATAGTATGAAAACATTGACTTATTAGCTACATTCATGCAAGATAAGTTACATTGAAAAAATACAAAATTTTACGACAAAGTTGAAGAAGTATTCTTTTAATTTGTTGCCTGTGCGATTATGAGTTAAAGAGTAAGAATAAAGAGTCAGAGTATGATTATCGTCCGATTCCATGGAATGCAAATGCCCACCTACTTTGTCATGTACAGGATGTCCGGTAAGTGTTAAATAAAGTTTCAAATTTGGATGGGGAACCGCAAGGCAATTCCAAAAGTTTATTATCATGTTTAGTAAAAGTCCCACAGTTTTCGAGTTACTGAACTTCAAAAAATTGACATCCTTACTCATCCTCTTCAGTACCCATGGTTGCAAATGACGGATTTTTTTCCGTTTGTTTTTTAATATTTTTATGTACTATTATTACTTACATTCTGTAGTTATTTTTTAAATAAGTCTTAAACTTAAATAGCAGTCCACAATGGGGTGCTGATACCAACCCTGAT